>VXBZ01012899.1:0-89588 GCA_013399135.1 Heliornis fulica | reverse complement strand
AAATATGTATCATTGTGGTTGGGGGAAGGGAAACAAAATACACACTATGGCATTTTCTTTCCTGTAGGCTTGTGCATATTCTCGTGCCTGAATGCTGTCTTGTGATCTCTACATAACCTTTGAAACACAAGTGCATATTTCACCCTTGCAGACTAGCACAACCATTTTTTTGTCATTCCAATTTCATTTCCAGTGCTGTGTGGACTGCGGGCTCAGCAGTCACTGGAGTCTGAAGTGACTCTTGGGACCTCCTCACTGTTCTATATGCAAATGGCCCTGCACCTGGGCAGCCGAGCGGGCTTGCCGACAGTTTAGTTATGCAAATCTGATTGATCGAGAGCATATTGCAGAAGAACACACGCAGGCCTGAGACACTGGCAGCTATATTTCACTGGCTAAATTCCCGAAGAAAAAAAAAAAATTAAATGCCAAGCATTTTGATGCATATTCCTTTCAACCCCTGAAGTGCACTACCGTTTATTTCGGTATGTTTTCAACACTTTGCTTAAATGTTGTTAATGCAATTTCTTGTGCTATTGCTGAATTCATAGAAGGGCTTGTTTCCTCTGTTGTTTTTTTTATGTGTTGTTGGGGTTTTTTTTAAATCAAAACCCAAAAAACAAAGCCACAAACAAAACCGCCAAACACCACCAGACAAAAAAAAAAAAAGGCTACTATGATGTCACAACACAATAGGTCTGTCAGTTTATTTGAAATAATTCTCCAAGCAAATGGAGTAAATGCAGTGTTAAAATATAATTAGGTCCTACAGTACAGAGGAGTGCAAAGAAACTGATGTACTAGCACAAGTTGCCCAGACTTTATTCTTTCTGTAACAAAAGGTAAAACAAACAGTGTGAATGTAGATTACATACTGTCACCCAATGTCGAAAGCATTTCTTTCTATTTACCAAACACTCTGTATAAAAAGGCAGAGAAGAAAAGGGGGAAGAAAAAAGATGGAAAATAAAAGAATCATCTGAGATCAGCTTCAAATAATAAATTCATTTTTTTTAACAAAAAAGGAGAAACTAAAAGAAAAAAGACAAGACACCTATGCTTGAGCTTGTGGAAACCTCTAATATAGAACATGCTTCAGGCATCAAGTTAATCTCAGTTTATTGCATACAACTGATTTATCTTCATTTATAAATGAGTGGTGAGCCCTGGTTCTAATATTTGCATTTCTTGTAGTTGTGTTTATGTACTTTAAAGCCTTGGGGAGCCATTTATGGTGTTGAAATAATATGATTTTTATTTTCTTTTCCTCCAGATTTTTCCACCAGCAGAAAAAGACTATTGCAGGGCATGGACACTGGTAAAGCCACTGGGAAGAAACAAGAAATCAGCCTTTTGAATCACTTATTTTATCTTTTCCAAGTCAATTTTGATAGAGGTTTTCAACATACTAGTGCTAATTAGTATGAATTCAGGATATTTTTTTTTATTGATTTGAGGTTGGGGTTTGAGGGATTTTTGTTTAAAACAATCTCTTCTCAGGGAAGTTTTTGGGCTGTGTTTCCACAGCCAGGGACTTAGAGTTGCATGGATCCCAAATCAGATAAGAGAGAACCTGTCTCAGATGACATGTGTAAAATGACTAATGCAGTAGGGTCTGATCTCCGTTGGAGCCACAAGGCATTCCACAATACTAATCATTAAAACAGGCCGCTAGACAAACACCTTAGTCTGTTCTACAGAACATGAATTCACAGAAATTCTTGCAATAAAAAATATACCTTCATTGCGACTCAGCGCACAAATTTCCATACTTGAGAATTTTTACATAAACAGCAATTAAAATATGTATCATCAAGCTTAACTCAAAAGGAAAAAGTATTTGATTTTTAATCTCAGTCTTGAATTTGTCATAATCTCAAGAGGACTGTGCACAGAACAAAATTTCTCAGTAGCAGAAGATTGTCCAAAAACACTCTTAGAAACCCCCCTGAGAAATACAGTTAAAATTTCAAGGAAGAAGCCCCAGTTATCGAAAAGACTTGAAAAGTAAAGCAACCCTGCCGTAGCAATGTTAGAGCACAACTTATTGAATAGAAAACATTTCCTTCACGTTAAGTTGTATTGCCTTTGGCACAGATTCTTCAGCTGTAAATTTGTCCAAGGAATGACATATAGTACACATCAGAGAAGTAATGAAGGAAAGAGGTTTAGATGGGCACTTCGCAGCTAACGGGGAGCTGATATTAAGCCTTGTCTGCTGTATTTAGCAAAAGAAAAAAAACACACACAGAGAACATCTTTGTCTGTCCTCAACCCCTGCTACCCTCTCTTTAAACTAAATAAAGAAAGAAATAATAAAAAAAAAAATAGCCATCTGACAAGCAAAGCCTAGCCAGAGGGTCAAAAATTAAGATCCTGGGAAAGGTCAAGTTTAATCTCTACCCACGATGCCCTAGTGCATCCCTCACAACAGCTGACTAACAAAAGGGGCTCAGCACTGTGACTGACAGAATTCTTAATTGTATCCACTCATTCATGACAATTTGATTAAAATATTACGCCAAAGTCTCACCCCCTGTTTGCTTCGATCCTCCAAATCTAATTTTGAATTTTCAGAAAGGAGATTACCTCCACAAGCATGACTGGGATGCTATTAACTTCTACTTAATCTTTATTACTGATGTGAATTTAACATATGTATGGCTTCGTCTCGCTCCTGTTGTTTTCTCTCTAAAGTAACGTCTAGGCAATATACAAGTGGCGGACATTAATTTTCACTTTGATATTCTGTCATACCAAAGCTCATACTTTCATATGAAAACTTAAAGATGTACTGTCTTAATACCATGGCACAATTAGACTGCATTAAAAAAAAACGCAAAAAACAACAAAAACCCACACACGCACGAGCTCCCTCCAGCTCCCACCAACAAAAAGAACAAAAAACCCCGCAGAACAGATTTCCAAGTATTGTAACTTTTCACTGCTATCTCCAGGTATATCCCCTGCACTATAGGAACTGCTGCAAGGCCCGATGAGAACAGGTAAATTCTAGTTAATGACAAGAATGCCATTGTGAGGAAGTCAAGTGGGCAGTTAAAATTCTAATCAATTTGGATTATTCACAAATTTATGAAACTGGCAATTGAATATGGCCATTGTTACCTGTGTCCTGATTTGCAAAAGATATTTGAACAAAAGATGTGATTTCAAAGATGCTTACTCCTTCACTCCTTTTCTCCCCACAAGTAGCACAGAGCGAGTTAACATCACCAGCTGCAATTGTTTTTACAAGAGTATTCACAAACTTTTTGAAAATGAAACGTCACTAATGGGCTGGGCTACAAAAAATTCCACTGAAAATATTATTTCTTTCCCTCTCCCCTTGAGAAAAAAAGAGGGTCTATAGATTTTTTTTTTTTTACCAAACCATTTTGATTTCTGTTCATGTCTACTAATTGTTATTGCATAAAGAGAGGTAATAAATTAATCTTCCTAAATTCAGACTCAGTGACTTCCTAATTTACCTGTCTAACTGCTGCTACAACCAGCAGTAGGGTATTTGGATTTGATCCAAACTAGGGGGGTTGTGTGTGGTGTGTGGAGTATCACCTATAGTCATTTAGCATGTATAGCAGTTACAAGCAGTTAAATAGAGCTGGAGAACTACCTCAGGTCTCTCATATCCAATACTGCTTAGACAGAGGATGATAGGTTGATATCAAGAAGTAATCACTGGAAGAGTTTTCACCAACTCCTTTTCCACATTTCATACATGATTTTGCTCAAATATTCACAGAACTGTTCAGAATTTGGGTCTTTCCAACCAAGGAAAATAATCATAGAATCATAGAATGTGTTGGGTTGAAAGGGACCTCTAAAGGTCATCTAGTCCAACCCCTGCAGTAAGCAGTCCCTGCTTACTAGATTAGGTTGCTCAGAGCCCCACTTTCTAAATTGAAACCTCTCTTGTCAGCTCCACCCTGCCCCCCAACATTCTCAAAGTATTTTAGACACTTCTACTATCTCTGTATAGGGGAATATACATGTATTTTCTCTAGCCTGTTTTTTCTGCTTCTAGCACTGCAGTGAGACTCAAGAACCTCTGGTTGGTAAACCAGAGGTTCTTGAGTCTCACAGTAAAGAGCTTCCAGGTCCTGAAGCAACTTTCAAGAACTCCCAACCCAGTTGCATAAGTGCAAAAATTGAATTAAATTGCATCACAGCAGTGATGAAAATACTAATGAACACCAAAACCATGAATGTCACTGGCCCAATCCTGGAGAGATCCCTTCTTCAACAAATTTCACCATAGGTTTTACAGGATCAATACCTAAAGGATCATTTCACAGGAATCAAAAGAAAACTATAACAGGTCTGCCAATCTCACCATCAAGGAGGACACTCCTTCCTGACATCTTGAAATTCGTTTAACCCTTTGTATGACTGTGCAGCACAGTAGACCTCTGAAGGCTTCCCAGCACCGTTAGAAGTATTGGTGGAATGTATCAGGCACTTCATTATCAGCTTTGCTTCCCTCCAGTGAGCCAGCAAAGGGTGCATAAAAACTTCAAAAGGTGATAGACAGCTCCACTTCTCCTTTGCAAATGAACACCAGAAGGGCTTCTGCACCCCCAAAGAGCAGGCCAAAAAAGCCAGAGCTTCTTATTAGATATGCAGGAAAGGGAAACGTACAAGTGTTTCACTCCCCACGGACACAGTGTTTTCTGGAATCTCTGGATAATACAGACCAGAAGCTGAGCAGCAAAACTGTATAGCCAGGGGCAGGCTTTGCAGGACAGCTCTAACAGACATTAGTTCTGCTTTGTTTAATGTTACATTACTTTGCTTATACACAGATATCACTAGAGGATCCTTTTTCTTTTGCCAGATTTTTAACAATCACAAAAACAATCGCAGAACATAATTTTTACTATCTGGCTGTCTCTGTGTTTCCACTAAATCACAGCTGAGAAGATATGTACTAGCTGTGCAGGCAGAGGAACACAGGGATCTCTCCTATATTCTGTAAGCAGAGGGACACTCAGCACTCTTAACGACACCAACAAATACTCCAGCTTGTTTTCGCTCACCCTCTCCAAGAAAATGCATCCCCAGCATCCCATTTTAGCCTCCTCCACAGCATGCACAGATTTTGTGCTGTACAAAAGTCAGCACAGCAGTCCTTCAGTCACCACAGGACCGAGCTCCCGGGTTTGGGTAAATGCCCTTCACCGTACAGGGTATAGGGGGATAAACTGATAAAGCCAGTTTCTGACACTGTCTCAAGAATTCAGATGGGAGAGAAAAAGACACCATTGTTAGTAAGGAAATTGAACTCTCATCACACATGGTCCCTGTGGCCTCAGGACGCCCAGCTGAAAAGTCCCTCCTATTACAAAGTTCCTTGTAGGGTCTCATCCTAATTTTGACACAGGCAGTGGCTATGTCCTTAAGTTAGATCGACATGCAACACACATATACATAAGCAGGTAGGGAGGGATGGGCACTCAAGCCACACCAAATCACATTTCTCATATGAAAGTAAATCTTCATGGAATGTGGCCACTCTGTGGCCCAGACACATTGATATCAAACTAGAAGCTAATTCAAACCACTGAAATTAGAACCTGGAAACAGGTTCTACATTAAGTTCGACGGAATGCCAGACACGTGTCCCACATCTCCTGAGACAGTTCTCTAAGGAGTTGTAACCACAGGGGCACAAGATCTGGTTCTTCCACAATCCCTGTCTTCCCTCCATTCCTAAAACTGGAAGGGTTTATTTTGTCTTGCTGTAGCCTTTGGAGTTTTCTTCCTTGTCTCCAAGGACCTGGGAAAATTACAGAATTTGTGGAATTACAGCAACAGAAACCCAGATATATGCTCAGTCGTGCTGAGCCTTGCTGCAGCCAGCAACTACATTAATACATTTCTTGCTCCAACAAGCCCAAGCTCCCCACAAGGTTTTTATGCTGGACTACTAGCAGTGAGAGGAGCAACAGTCAAAAGGCTAATGGGAATATAAGTAAATAAGGGATAGCAGCTTGAAGAAATTAAGGCCTAAATAAAGAGGCAGAGCACCCTCCTACATGGTCCACAGAAGCAGAGTGGAACCTGAATATACCAAGACTTTAAAGTTTCCATGTGAGTATTTCTACAAAACCATGCCAAGACTTTGGAAAACATTTTCACCACTGTACACATAGAAAAACTGCACTTATTTTCCAAACCAGAGGGGAAAAATCTCCTCTCCCTTTCCATATGTGGAGGTTATATGACACTGTATAAAGAGTCTGAGGTATAAATTCAGATATAGAGTTTATGTGGAAGAAGCAACTAAAAGCCAAACATGCAATATCCTGCTCCCATACATATCTCTAGAGGTCCATTCCCCATGCAGAGGCAGGGCCTTTGTCAGGAGTTTCTGTTTGAAGCATAGTATTAATCAGTCATTACTTTTTTAAATATGGGTTTTCAATTTATAACTCCAATATCCAAAGAATTGAAACAAAACTTGGGAGAAAGAGAAGGGACACCCCACAGTCACTCCAAGCTCCAAAAGAAATCTGAATGCTGCTTAGGAATTCAACCATTGTTTGAATAAAACTTGCCTGCTCTCTGTTCAGTGTATGCCAACTGTCATCTCCAGTAGGATTTTTTCCTTTTTTTTTTTTTCTTTCCCAGTTCACAACTGCCTTCTATTGTCAATGCAGTGAATAGCCAACAATTTAAAGTAGTGGGCTCCTATCAGCATTGTTCTCCTGTTCAGAGACACAGAGAACAAGAATACATTTATGTTTTCAAAACAGTGTAGAAAAATGTAATTCTCTGTTTAGTGTCATATCAACAACTCATGTCCCAATTTGCCACCACAAGCAATGAATGACAGACTGAGCTGTCCATCCTGACAATGTGACCAAGATATCTGTGGTCGAGACTGCTATATCATTTTTCCCCTCCCCAAAAAATGTTGCTGGAGAAATCTCCTATTTTTACTCCTTTATTTGTTTCTTTATCTACATACAAAGTACAGATAAAAATGAAATTGAGTTCATTAAACAAGCTGCAAATAATGTCTTGATAGCACAGGAAATGTTACATTCCCGCACATTGCAGCATGGGCTCTCAATGGAGTACAGATTTCTTTATAATACTAATAAAAAAATAGCTGTAGTCTCCTTCTTTCAACAAAGGCTTCCCCCCATCCCAGCAATTCAGTAGAATATATCTTATTTTCCAGTATAAAAAGAAGGCTTTTCCTCCTTTATAGGTAGCAGGCACATCACAGTTCACAATACGTAGCTGAAGGGTGATTAACTCCAGGTACCATAGGCCTGGAACTGGCAATAAAGAGGTAGCTTGGAGCTGTGCACTGAAAGCAGCATTTGTTCAAGGGAAGGGGAGAACAAAACTTTGACAATGCTAGAAAAGAGGAAGAAGAAATAGGTTGAGGCAGCTATAGCACAGCAATGATTTACATGCCGTTAACGTACAGTGGCTGTATGTTGCGTTCAGGACAATATTTAAATAAAAGCAGTGCTAGCCTTGACAGCCTGTGCATTAACACACTGAATTTATGTTGCCTCCAAGGTAAAGAGCATCTTCTTATTGTAACATATACAGGAATTATAATGTGTCAAGAGCATTTTTGGCAGTCTAGTCCACCTGAAGCATGGCTTACTGGATTTTTTTCCATTTATTTTTATTTTGCCATAATTTTTTGAGTGTTGCTATTTGTTCATAAGTTGTTGGTGATGATGATGATATATTTTTTTTCTTTCTATTGCTTCAGACTTAAAACCTCTCCAGAAGAGGAAAGGGGTAAATTTACGAAAGGGGTAACTTTACACAGGAGACAAATGGAAGTGGAGTTTTCAGCTTAACAGACAGTTGGAGTTGATAGAGCAGGACAAGCAGCAGACTTGTGCCACATGAGTTTTCCTGCAATGCAATGGTTAACTTTATATGAGCTGTGGAGTAGTGCTGTGGAGAACAGAGACAACGGTGATGTCTCTGAACAGGCCTTTTGACACATTGCTAGCATCAGTGTCATCTCTGTCTTCATCCTCCTTTGCTTCTTACATGGCCCTCCCAAAACTATCTGAGCTGCCAGATAATGTTGGTCATAGGGGGATCTTAGCAGCTGGCTGTTTTGTGACAAATGACACAGAATCAACAATAGTACATGACCTTTATGGATTCTGGCTGTCTCTTAGAAGTATGTGAAATATTCACAATGAAATACAAAACCTACTTTAAATTCAAGTTGCTCCTCAGACAATTACTATGGAACCAAAAGACCTAACTGACCTGTATTGGTAAGATATTTATACTTCTACTGCCCCCATAAAGTTCTCTGCCTTGTGCATCATTATAGAACATAACAAGAAGTCAGAGCTTTTTTAAGTACAAGGCCTGTCCTAGATGACTGCCTGAAGTACAGATGAATGACAGTGAAAAAAGTAATCCCACTGGTAGCAATATGATATGGAGGCACAGCCTTGGAGCTGAGGTGTGAAACCCAAAATAAACCACTGCTACTGGGGGTGGGGAAAGACACAGAATTCCGGCATTAGTTTAGAAAAGTACTGCAGCATTTGCTACAAAATTCTGAACAGAGCACACTGAGTCAACAATATAAGTAAATCATAACATCCTCTCCTGTCTCCCAGAGCAAAAACGCTAATCATGTTAGGTCCCTCTGAACATCTGTCATCCTGCACAGTGTACGGAAAAGGGTGAGTTTTAGATCAACAGACTCAAATTCTGTCAGATCAGGTATAAAGAAGTTAGTGTCATACTTCAAGGGCCTCTTCTTTCATGTGTCATGTCCCCTTCCAATTTAATTTAGGGTAGGTTTCCCTGCCCAAATTCCTTACAGTATCATTTAGCAGCACACTCTGAGGATAGTGTTCTGGGCATTAAAGAGCTGTTGCAGGGAAATTAACCGGGTTTAAGACCTCTCCATGCACTTTAATACATCTGGTAGGATAACAGAGAGGATAAGAGTAGGACTAAAGTTCCATATTTCGCAATTATAATTCAACATAACTATAACCTCTCTTAAATAACTTGATAATATGCCACTACAGAAAGTGGAGATTATGGGTCTGGATGTTTTTATTTAAAAACATAATCAGAAACACTAAAAATAAAAAAGTAAATTAAGAGCTGCAATGGATAGCTGCCTCTGCAAGAGCAGAACAAATGCTTTCTGCATCTCTGCTGTCTAGGAAGCGACCTGGACTGCAATCCAGGGGTTCCACACACTCCCTCACTTCCCCTTCTTCCAGCATTTAGGAAGTTATCAAGGCCTACAGCCTTGCCTTCATTGCCAAATAAATACAATTTTATCACAAGACAATTAACATACCTCAGCAAAACGCTCATGGATCTGTGGGACAAGCATCTTAACTTAATACACTATCTAGATAAGATCAACACTATAGCCAGCATCTGAGGTTCCTCTTTCAATAAAACTTTATTGCTTTGCTTCTAAAAGGATTTTGCAGGAAGAATAACAGATACATAGGTATTCTTTTCTCTAAAAGGCCTTGCGCTCTTTGGCATTAACAACACAACCTATATGTATATTGGCCTGTAAGTTCCAGTGCAGGCCTGAGGGCACTTTTGGATGCTGTTGTCCCCTCAGCAGCGCACTGAAATATCAGCAGCTCCAACAATCACTTAAACATTTACTCCCTGAAACACAGTAGGGCTTTCACCCCAAACCAGGTTCAATCCATCTGACAGAGGCTGCTAGGTTCTTGCAGAAGGTGTAGAACCTTACACTAAAAGGCCAATCTTTTACAACTATGAAAGTGCTGACCTCTGAGGTGAATACTGCTGTGTGATTAATTTCTGTCATATTTCATTCCTCTGCAAAAGATGGATTGCCATATGCAGAATGCCAAAATCTTACCATAGCCGATCATGAGTGTTGTGGTTTTGGAGGATGTCTTCTGCAAGGAGCATGTAGAAGCTTCTTCAGGGTCCCACAAAGCAAATCCCAGCTGTGCTCCCAAGGCCAAACCTTGTTGCTGATAAGGCCAGCCAGACCAATCAGTGCCAGTCACAGTGCCTATGGGAATCACCTTTTAGAGATAGAAAAATGCAAACAGCTGCATTTTGGCACCAGAGATGATGTAAGAAACTTTGCAGACAACAAGGTCAGTGAAGGGGGGGGGGTGGGGCAGAGGAGGAACTGAGAGAAGATTCTCTGTGGCCTGTGAAGAATACCATGGTGAAGCAGGTGTCCCCCCACAGTCCATGGAGGATGAAGAGACCCCCATAGAGAGGTACCTGGGCCAGGCAGGAGCCCACCATGGAGCAGGTGGAGGAATAGGGAAGAATCTGTGGTGTACATTGGAGCACCTGCATCTCGTGGAGAGAGATAAGAGATGAGAGAGAGAGATGGAGACCCATGCCAGAGCAGGTTTGCTGGGAGGGGCCAGGTTGGAGCATCTGGGACTGAGAGAACTATTTAGATTTTTTCCTTCACCAATTCCACAAAATGTTTTAAAAAGCAAAAAACCAAAAATGGAAAAAAAAAAAAAAAAAAAAACCCAACCAACCAAAAAAACCCTCCAGTTGTAAACCTCTCCGAGAGATCCTCACATCCTCATAAAGAATGTTTTTAAAAGAAAGAGTACGGATTTAAAGTATACAAAAAATAGTTTAGAAATATATCTTGTAGGCCAGATTTTTAGAAATGCCCTTAAGTCTGGAAAGCGTTTTCTACTGTAAAGCTAAAAGAGGCAGAGTACTGAATTTAGCAAGGAGAAGGATAATAGAGAGTTAAAGTCAGGTTATAGTTATGCATATAGGGAAAGAACTTCTGAGAGTGAAAGCACCCTAAATGAGAAGACAAAATAAGGTATCACATCCCAGGCAGAATGTGTAGCTACACTGATAAATGCAAAGCAGAAATAAGATACAGAATTTGAAAGCAATTAAATATTGAAGTATCTTGCCTTAGGGCAGGTTTTATCATCACATATAATCCTTAAATCAAGATTAACCAGACAGTTTTGCTAAAAGATATTCCTTTGGCTCAGGAATCATCCAAGAAAGTTCTGCAACCAGTGCTATGTGCGACTAGTGTTGTGTGGGATGTTAGACTAAGTTGTCACAACAGTCCCTCCAAGGCTCATATTCTTTAGGAATTTAGAATGAACATAACACCCATCCTCCTCCCTTCACCTATGAAATTATTTCTGTGAGAGAACAGTGTAGCATACAGCTCAGAGTTACCAAAAACTATTGCCAGGCCACAAAAGGCATGAGGTCAGGAAGAATTTATGTAGATAAAGCGACCTCTAGAGTGAAACACAGGATTTAAGAAAAGTGTTTAAAATAACTGATTCAACAGCATATGAAGTTAGTACACAGAGTCCATGCTGATTATAATATGATTTGATTTAAGATATTCCTTGAGGCGAGGTTTTAATAATACTTAAAAAGGCCTGACAGCTCCCTGTCATGGTGTATCCATGTTCTTAAGTTGTAAAGCAACTGCCTTGCTCACAAACCAATCCAAACTGGGAAGCACACGGTGGACAAAGCCAAGGACAACAGCAGAAATCAGCCTTAGTTGGATTATGGGTTGAGATGAGTCTCCTAAGGACCTGCATTAGCTTCAATGAGCCACATCTTCACACAATTCATCTTCATCCCGCTTGAAACATGAAGAAATAAATACCAGGCAAAGGGAAGCTAGGCAAGGAGGAGGGAGCACTGACAAGAGCATCACCAGGACAAATTTCCCAAGTCACTCCCAGAACTGAACACCAGAGCTGCAGTGAGAGACAAGATGATGATCTGTGAAAACCTTCTGTCGCTATGTCAAGTGAGTGCCGTGGGATCATTTTATGCTTGCATTCCAGCCAGTGTTCAGGGTTTTCTCCATCCTTTTCTGAGGCAAATTCTGGGTTCTGCGATTAACTTGCCACACTTCTCACACATACATCCCTTCATCTGATCTTAGCCTGCTATTACTCCTCTATTATTTTCCAGGAAATGGAATTTTAAATTTTTTTTTATTATTTTCCATAATCATGGATTGATTTTTTTTGACTCTACAATTCAGTTCTCCATTCTTATGTTGATTCTCTTGTTTCACATACTTCCCATATTGTTAACTATACTTTCCAGTCTTATGGTTTTCCTCCTTGCACTTGAGCTATGTAGTGTACATACACAACTGGCTTGGCTTATGATGTTTGCTAAATATTTTTAATTTTACTGCCTGGTGTTTTCAAAACTCTTACATTATGCAATCTTGTATCTCCCCTGTCAGACTGTCCAAGCTTCTTAAGATTTTACTAATAGGACAGTAATAAGGCCATCCAGTCAGAGAAAAACCTGACTTTGCTCCTTCTGTTGCCTGAGCTAGTTGATAGTTTACTTGAATGTAAGAGCCTACATAATTAATTTAATCAGTAGTCCATCATTCTGGTTCTTTCTTAAAGTTTCTTTCACATCTATTCTGATGGGTTGGTGTAAAGCTTGGGACCCTGCAATGTGCTTAGCCTTAAAGTTTTCCTTGAAATATTTAGCATTTGCACCCATTTTTGGTCACAAAGTGTTTTACAAAAAGCAATGCTTAAAACATCCTTGGACCTCAAGCATGATACCATTGTGAAATGCATCACAGTCTGCAGGAGCACCACAGACATTGTATCTCCTCGCTTTTATGCCCAGATTACATAGGGAATGTTTAAACAAAATGTGCTATATGGCCTGAGGTGGGAGAAGAAAATCCCCTAACCTGCCCAAAAAAGGTGAAGAAACAGTTCGGAATTCAGAGTGAATGGAACATAGAGTTTTCCTCTCCTGTCCCCACTTGTTTGTCTTTTGAAAATTCAAACAATTTTCAAGCCCCATTGTACTCGCTGCTCCATAGAAATGGACTTGGGATTCAAGGGTCACTAGAAGGCATTAAAAGTCCAGGTCTTTTTGAAACCCTATATTAAATGAACAAGACAATAACCTCTCACCAGAGTAGAATGTCTCAATTTATGGTATACTTACTGGCACAACTCTATTTCCTCCTTCCCAGTTCCCAGAATGCTACAGACCAAGATACTGGATACCACTGAGAACTAAAAGGGCAGGAGCTATAGAGACACCTGAGATGATAAAGAGTTGGCCAAACTTTCTTCACATAGAGTTGGTAAACTACTTACCTTTAAAAGTAAAAAAAAAAAAAAAAAAAAAAAAAAAAAAAAAAAAAAAAAAAAAAGACACAAAAAAGACAAAATAAGAAATAAAACTAGGAAGATGTATATCAGCCTTCAATAACAAGTGAACTGGCATAACCCTGGCAATGTCAAGCTTCCTATGGTAGCTCTTTGTCTATCAACTTGGATATCACTTATTTTAATAACATTTTTACTGATGAGAGTCGGGTTAATGTAGCATGAAGAGAAGGATGGAATAAAAGGCATCTTATTTGTCAATACACTGTCACTGTCACCCAACTCTGGAAACTAGGTGCAACATGGACAGCAGTCTGAGTTTCAAAAACACCATGCACCAGCAGCGTGTCTCTACATTTTCCTTCAGAAGTGTGGGAGAGTAGATATATTGTAAAAAAAGTTGTCCTCATTTGTTGCTTTTTTTCTCCCTTAATTTATACCTTTGTGGTCAATAACTTTATCCATTTGAGATGAGTGTTGGAATATGTTAGAATAAAACGTTTATGTAGTATGGTATCCAATTTTCAAATTTTACCATTATATTTATATTGTGACATGGTTTCCTTATGGTATAGCTCATGCCAATGCCTCTTTTTTTTTTTTTCAGAAAGTATAAACTCTTCAACTGTAATTAAAAGTTTGAAAATAGACCTTTCCTGTAAAGCTAAAACAGGAGGAGACAGACAGCACAATATCTTGCTTCATGTCTTGAGAGAAAAGGGATTCAGGATTTAAAATCTAAGGTCAGGAACAATTTGCAGATTGTTTTACTAAAGCATAAAGTAATAATAATAATCAAAATCTTAGACAAAAGTTACTCTGTTGCTGCTACAGAAGAGAGATTTACCTCCATTTCCCAGGGATTACCAATTTAATAGTCTTTAATAACCTGCAATTGTCAGACAAGCATGTTTTATTCCTTCACTTCTAACAATAGCCCAAAAGTGCCAAAAACATTTGCATTTATCTTCAGTCAGTGAAGTAGATGGCAAGACCAGAAGGAGCTTTATCTAACAATAGCTCTGGTGTCTTACAGTTGTCTTAAATATTTCAACAAAGAGATACCTCAGTGTATTTCCCTGGTTACCAATGAGTTGCCAAAGGTCAATAACTTTAGCTTTAAAAACAGACTGATCTCTAAAGCTTTTCTTGCAGTTGAGAGATTAAGGCAGACTCTTATATTTATGAAATAAGAGCAAGGGACTTCAGCCTGGCAGTTTGGAATGTAACACCATTCTGTATCTATATTATTTTGGGGATTAGAAACCATTAATTCCTAAAATTGTGCTGTGGAGCATAAGTGGCAACAGCTGCAGCTATCTGTTTGCTGTCTTTCCACATGGGCTATTTTCTGTGCAAGATATGCATGAAGAACACAAATAAATGGGGTGCTGCCTCTTTAGACGGGGCCTGGCAAATTTAAAATAAAAAACTAAAAAGCATGAACCACGTTTGCCTTAAAATGATGAACCTAGGTGTAAATAAAAATGGCATCGTAAGGCAAATCCTTACACACTTCCTGTTTCTGTAATCCATTCTTCTTGCATGCACAAACTAATAAAATGCCTCTTCTTATTATGTCACTACTGTACATGAAACATTTCATGCATAAAATATTAATCCCAGACACAGGTCTTTGAGAGGATGATTGTACTGGCTAAAGGAAGAGAGAGAAAGGTTTTGGAATATAGCTCCAGGAATGCTTTCCAATCCCAAAGCAAAACTGCAAGCATACACAACCCCATGGCTTTTCAGTGGCACAGAAAAAAGGCAAAAGAAAAATCTTTGGACAGTTTAACCATGTGGACAAGCTGACCGGGAGAATGAGCATGAGACACGCTACATGTCCCATTTATATCTGGCCTATAAAGATAAAAAAAAACAAACCGAAACTCTTTTACTTCGGCTTTTTTTGTCCATTACTTTTCACAACACTTAATTTTAAAAGAATTGATTTCAAAGTGAATCATGGAAAAGTGTTGATTCCTGCCCTATTAAAAAAAAAAAAAAAAACAAAAAAGAAGAGGAGGGGTGGTGAGAGAAGAAAACTAAGATAAAAATAAAAAGTTAACCCGAGTGAGCTTAGCCTTTAAACCTTCATATACTTTTATTGTTGAGAATTGTCACTGTTTATTTCACAAGCCCAGAATGTCACACTGCTTGTAAGCCACTCACGCATGTAATAAAATATCTTGATACCGCTATCATAATTAGGAGACTAGGGCATGTCTCATCTTCCATGCCTTCTCAATAGTATTACAGACTGTATGTGAACCATACCCTGTGCCAGGGCCCTGCTGCCCCTTGTGCACAGGTCAGGAACTTGGACGCTATTTTTCTCCCATGGTCCATGTTTCTTCGATGCTTCAGAAGAAAAGGTACAATTATTTCTTGCCATGATACTCAGTCAGAACACAAATGATCAGTCAGCCCTAACCTCAGATCTACTGTTTGAGAGGAAGAATCGTGAAAGTCTTCTGGCCTCCATGGGTAGACCATCCTCCAGAGCTAATTCATTAGGGCTTCGTCCAGACCACTTCTAAATGCCTTCCCTACTGGAACCCCATTTTCTTTTCTCACATGAGTATTGTACAGTTAAGAGGGCTGAAAACTCATACAAAGAAAGCTTTTCAAAGTAGTCCATCTGCTGCCGGTGGGATAGCTCACCTGGGTTATTACATTAAGCGTAACTCCAGAAAATGTTTTTTGATAGGTATATTTGCCAGCCTGAAATCATTCCTGATAATCCCTTCTTGGAGTATGCCAGGTAATTTTTATCTTTTCTCATTGTCTACAGTCTCCCAATCCTTCTGGATATTTATTTTACTCTTTTTTCTTTAAGTGTTTCTCTCCATCTTCGCCTTTCCATCTCTATTATTCTCTACTTATTGACCTCAGAGATGATACACTACAGTCCCAAGGATGGTTTGTGGTGTAGGAGTTGTGGTCTCACCTCTGGACTGTGAAATGGTGCTTTGCACACAGAGGCCACAAAAGACCACACAATAAACAGAAATTAAAGTCTGTTCTGCAATACAAATAAACTTACATTGAGAAGAGGCATGTGCTGCCTCTTCTCAAAGGACAAAACCGACCAGTTGTGCACGTGATTTCTTGGGTATTGGGTGGGAACAATGTCCAATTACAGGCTTTTCTTACAAAACAAATTAGAACTTCAATGGGGGTATCACCTAATTATCTACTAGGAAAAGAGCTTTAATTTGATGTTAATAGGGCTAAAGGAATATTTAGCTCCATCATTTATGTATGAAATGGTGCTATAAACCTTTCAGTATCAAAATGTTAAAAAGTGCTTTAAATAGAAGTCACGGGCCCGTACAGTAACCTTGCTACCTTTTCCCACACGGAATGATGTATGGGAAATTGCCAAAGCTGCACCACACCATAATTACAGACTCGTCAAGGAATTCTAAAACCACAATTCTTATGTAGCTAAGCAAGAGCAGCTCTCTAATACATTTAATCAACTACCGGGTAAACTAGTAGCAGATGTGACGTCAAAAGAGAGATCAATGAACTTGAGTAGGCTACAATGACATTCAACGGGCTTCCTTGGTTAAAAAAAAAAAAAAAAAAGCACTGATCCGTTAGGCTCATTCTACAACAACATAATAAAGAAAGTGTTCAAATGGAATTAAAAAATATTGAAAAGTTATAGAAGTTATGCTTACTTCACACTAAAGACTGAAAAGTAGTTTCTTAACCTACTAAAGGTGATCTTCCTTGCCAGAAGGATTCCTACCAGGAAATGTAAGGGTAGCTTATCGAAAGGTTTTGTAACTGTTAGATGCTATAAATGTCATTCCCTACTGTTGGCACCAGGCTGCCATTTAGCTCTCAGTACACAGAACAGGGAGTGCCCTTTCCTAAATTTGTTTAAAAGTCTAAGGCTATTACCTCAGTCTCTCACAGAGTACATTATTTTACAGCAAACACAAACAAGTGCACAAGCACAGCCAAACTCTCTTAAAACCAACTAAAAATAAATAGCACCTGAACAAACTCTCTGTCAATTAGGAATGACTTGGTTGTTTTGATAATTGCATAACAGAAGGAGTATCCACCAAAATTCAATCACTCAAATAATCAGTAGTATCCCAAAGGCTAGGCAGACATCACAAGTCAGTTCTGGAGCACAAGAAGGTCAATTTTTCCCCCTCCTCTCCCTCAAGAAGGAAGATAGAACCAGGCCATTTTCCCCTGTAACATGCTAAAGCTTTCAAATAGCTCCCAGGCATTTTAGAAGCAGTTGTACAGTGTTTGCTTGCCACTTTCAATTAAACATGGTACAGCAGTCTGATGTCACTAGGATCTACTAATAGGAAGAGTTTATTTAAGAGAGTGTTAGAGAGAGACTCCAAACAAAGAACTGTTCACAGAAGTCTGCATTTTCTGGATAAACACTGAGACAGTTCACAGGGACAAGAACAGGGAGAATAATATGAAGCACTACATCCCTGTCTTTAAACTCTTCCGATATTTGGTGAATCCTTGTATTTTCCTGCATATTGCCAAGTGACTGGCTTGTGGGGTTCTATAAAATCACTCCTAGCTTTGCGCATCTTCTTAAAGGCCGTGAGGACCTGCAGATGCCAAACTGTTACAAGTGTCTGAGCCCCTCTTAGACAAGAGACACCATTGCATTTAACCAAGTTGGGAATGAGTTGGCTGATTGGGAAACTTGAAAGGAAGGAAAGGGAATAGAAAGTCCTGATGATTAAAAGAAGCAGTCAGGGGAACAGATTCTCAAAAGCCTGTGTTTATTAAGTGCAGTGAACTTTATCCATGAGAGATCTGACCTCCAGTTCCATTCTAACACTATTTTAAATACCCTAAGGTACTCACTAGACTAAAATATGGATATTTAACAGAGTTGTTAATTTAACTAAGCATGATCAAGTTTGGCAAAATTTAACAAAGTTTGGCCCCAGTATCACATACCTTGATCCACTGGACTAACGATTTGACTCACCACATATATGAAGGCCAAACATCACATCACCTCTGGAAGATTTCTACATCTTCTTTATCAGCTCTAGATAAAAGTCCTGATCAGCTCCTTCTTTTTTATAAATGGTGCCTCCAATAATTTAAAGAATTGGAACGCAAAAATTATTTTGAATTTTGCAAATGCAAAAGGAGTAGAAAATATTTGCATGAGAAGATAAAATAAAGCTCGGTAACCTCATTTATGGAAAAAAGAACTATTGTGCACAGTTGTACTCAAAAGACACAGGATTATCAGAGCAAAGTCACATCTCCCCACGCACACAGTTTGTTTATTTTTCATATATAACTCAGAAACTGAAAAAGGGGGAATCAATCTCATTTTTATTGATTGTGCCTTCTTCTAATCAGGTTCCCTGCCTGCTTTTCACACATGAAGATACAGCAATGTTTGAGTGACAAACAATGCAGAGAAATGCTGTTTCTTTAAAATTAAGATTTCCCTAGCCTTTTTTATTTTTTTAATGCCATGGAAGTTTTTCTATTGCTGCCAGCATTTATACATCATTGATTTTGTACAAAACCTCGTGTTTGATACTAGATTGACTTGACAGTGTCTCACATAATGAGTAAAATTTAAAAAGCAGCAATAGATTATACTCTTGGCATGCAGATCCAAGCTTGACTGGAAGTTGGAAGGAGACAGTGCCTCCCTTCCACAGATTGTGGCCTCTTGGGGTGTTTAACATGTGGTTCTACTCAGAAAAGCGCATGCTACTCACTGGATGGAGCTACCATCATTGCTGTTTCACAATAAAGGTAAAGGAGGTAAAGATCCAGTGTCTTCTGCATTGAATTCTTGGTGGCACGGCGCTTGTACAGACACAACTAAAGCCTGCAGAACTTTTAATCCTTGTAAGGACCAGAAAATAACCTGGTTTGGGTCTCAGATGCAGCAGGACAGGCCTGCAGTGCTCTGGGCACTGAACAAGTAATTGAATTTAGGAAAGTGAACCTATCTGATAAAAGCCTTTGAGAGACAATAGAAAGGCAGAATCCAAGAACACATTTACAAAGTGTTTAATTAGACTTTTTTTCCTTTTTTTAACACTTTTGGGGCTCAGCCCACAGCCTTTCTCAGCTAAAACTGTCTCATTTCCTAGAAAAGTGCTTCCCATTTCAGACACTCAAGAATTATTTCTCACTTCTTTCACTAGTACTGTCAAATCCCACAGTTTAAACTACAAATTATTCTAATATTTCTCCAAATTCGATTTTGTCTAAATACAGAAAGTAACAATAAAAGACATGTTATGAAAACTAGACAAAGAGAATTCTGTGTACAGGACTAAACAGACTCTGCAAAAAGAAAGTAAGAAAAATTAGTAAACAGACTTATAACTACTTTTCAAAAGGGAATTCGTGGACAATAGAATGTAATGTATGTGTGGTGCAACTCAGCAAGAAACTGTCTACTGCACTGCATAAAATACAGCTGCCCTCGGAGTGCAGCCCCATCTTGTTCTGCCTCCGTGAAAAGGACAACCTCCCTCAGGACCTTGCTGCTTCTCTACACAACCAAGGCAATATTAAGAAAACAAAAGGAGCAGTCACACACTTTACATCTGACTGTGGATAAGAACTCTGACTGAAACTGGTATTTTGTGACATTCCCTATATGCAAGTACACAATTTTTGAATAACCAAAATCTTCTTAGAAAATCATTACTATTTTTTACTAATGGGTATTTTTTTCATGGTAGAAACAGAACAGTAGGATTTAGCTTCCTACCTTGATAACATTTTTATCAAGTGCTTTGCCCATGTGCATGTCAAGTCAATCTATGCACCAATTCTGAATTAGGCAAGAAGCTGAAACAGAGCTAAAACTCCCTCCCCACCCCCTGCCATCCTTCTACAAAAACCCCACAGCTCTGAGTAATGGCATCACAAAAAGTGAAGCTCAGTTCTGAACCCAATATATGACGGGCCATCACACACCCAAACTGGGATTCTATTGAGAATCTGATCAGATGCAGTTTAATGGCAAAATAATTGAAAATATAAAAATGAAACACTTTACCACTTGTAAAGACAATGTTTCTGAAAGTGTTATTCCCCCAAAGCTTTAATATTTTGATTTTTTATCCTGATGTATCTTTTGTGAAATCAAAACTCACTTTTTGATCAGTTTTGATTTCTAGATACCTTCCTAGGCCAAATAGCATTCAACAAAATTAAGCTCATATACAAAAGAGTTTGTGTGAAAATATGCTGTTTCCATCATCTGCATCAGAATATTTGCCCCTGATTTTACTTTGAGTTTCTACTACTTCTTTTTTTGGATAATCCTCAAGCTTCCTTTTCTCCAAAGATTAACACATCTCCTATGAAATTACAGTATCCCAAAGGAGATAATTTAATTACCTGCAATTCTGGGGTGGGGTGTTTTTTTTTTAGATTTGGTTAATGAGCTGCTCTTTTTTCACTCACAGCTCCTCCGAACTAAAAATCTTTAAGTAGATAGGTTTAGTCATGATGTTTTGATTCCAGAACAGATTTGGTGGGGGGTGTAGTGGTTCTGTTCCGCAGCCTTTCTTTTAGTATTAATTGTAGATAATCTACTGTGAAAAACTCTCACATTTATCACAGTTTCTGCCTGTGGCATTTCCCTTTAGTCCAGGGATAAATCTTTCTAACTCTGGCAATTGTCAGGAATGCTCCTGTGGTACAGGTGATCCTACAATAATAAAAACCAACAGCTAAAAGCAGACTTTATTGTAGATATTCATTATGATACTTATAGCCTGTTATAAATTTTCATCTCGTTCCTATTTAACAAAGGCTATATATTACTATTCTCTAAATCACTGTGACCAAAACCATCTTGAGTTATGATACGCTATATACATAATCATTTTTACAGTAAAGCTAAATACAGAGCTTATCATATTGAAATCATATCTAAACCAGTGAAATAGGCACTAATATTTTTAGATCATGACAAGGATTTGTACCACAGCAAAGACAAAAGAAAGTTAATATTTTTAATCATACTTAGATCAGTAAATATCAAATTACAACAGTCGGTTAACCAAATTTTTGTAAAAAATACCTCAGCAGTCTGTGAGACATCTCACCTTTGCTAGAATGAGAGCCACCACCTCAACACCACTGCCACAGCCATCAGCATCACTGTCTTTTCAGTTTCCCGGGTTGCTCACAATAATTTTGTTGAAGTCAATCACAGGCAGTTTTCTAAAGTATAAAGTTTGTCTCTTGTCTGGAACATGTTGAACAAAGCTGCAGCACACATGGTCACACAGCATACATAGCGCCAAGCTATGGAATATGGTAAATTAACACTTCTTCCCAGTGTATTAGTGCGTTTATCTTTATTTTCTGGTACTCTTTTTGCTGAGCAGAGATACAATTCACTTTCCCCAAAATTACATTAAAGTAGCTACACTAACATGATTCTCTCAGTTTCCTGTCCCCACAAACAAACAAAAAAAGATCTAAAACTTTCCTTTGGAAACAGATAGAGGCATTCCCAAATTTCCTGGGACAGGCACCAATCATGTCAAGCATTGCCCTGAAACCCAGGCAGGAATTTCTTTTTCTTTTGTTTCCCATTTTACATTCCTTAGAAAACATTGCCTTTGTCTCTGCATCAAGGAAATTCTTATTTGCAGTTGCAGCTCAGTTGATTTCTCTCATGACAACGTCAAGCAGTTTATATATGAGAGGAGTAGCTGAGCCCACTACTTTGTCACCAACACACACTTTTTCAAGAACACAGACTATGAAAACAAAGCTTTGCATAGAAAAGCTTTCTTTGATTTTTGTCATCTTTGAGCCAGTGCTTAACCATCATCACATTTTCAGATGTGTCACTGGATACTTCTGAAATAAGGAAATCAACTGAGTTCTCCCAGTTGTTGTGTGTGCAATGTGTTGACTCCAGTCTGGAAAACCACCCTGCCAGAACAACTCCAAAGGGAGTACGCAAATCATTTCTGTAACACTATTCACCATAAAACATCAAAACACTATCTGAATACATCTGGGAGACGAACAATAATTTCGTTCTGGTCAGACTAATCTCTAGTCTTTCGTATAAAATCACAGCTACACAAGTGAGGTGAGAAACAGAGTATGCAACAGGCAAAATGCATTCAAATGACAGCTTTCAGAAGTGTCTATATTCTGCCATTAAAATCTCCACTGACAGACACAGAGATTACAGGGAATTAGATATTTTTTTTCCCATAACATTATTTTTCAGATGGCCACAGGTTATAGCAATACTAATATTAGAAGCATAGGTTTTATGCTTCTTATTTCACAGCATAAAGGGTCATGAGGACAAGGACTTTCCTGTTCTGGAGTTCCAACAAAAACCTACTTCTTTTCATGGCGGTCAAATATTTCAGGGAGATTTTCATTAGAATCAGTGTATGATTAAACTTGCAAAAGTATTTAAAGTTTTACTGCGTAGAACATATGGCTTAAGCGTGTTTCCAGGTTTAGGTTGTCTTTTTCACAGAGCTTTGAGTTTGGTGTCACCAACAGAGCATTCTGAAATGCTGTTTGCTTTACCAGTCACTTCAACACTACAAATCCCCACCAAAGATACACTTTCTTACAAGTTATACCACTGCTCCACCCCCAGAGATATTAACTCTAAGAGTATGTGGAACCTCTTACCATTTCACAGCTTGTCTTTGTGGAAGCTGTATACACATCTCTTGCACAGTGACAACACATTAGACCTTCCATCCTCCCACAATAATAGACTTGCTATGGATAAAGGGTTAGACCATCTGGGGTCCATTCTGAGCATTAAGCAGAAAGCCTCGCTGTTGATTCTTTGGATGTTCCAAGTACATATGGATACAAAGTTTAGATTCACTCCCTTATCAGCTCACGCTCTCTACCATCTCAGGAAATAGTGTTTTGATGTGGAAAAGTTGAGGTTCAGTTTGTAGGATGGTCACTCACTCTCTGCATGACCTCAAAGAAGGCACTTGTTCTAAAAATGGCCAAAAACTGAGATGTCAAACTTGGCGTCTCTTAGCTTGGCATTTCTTCAGTGTAGTTTTCAGAAATGATTACTTTAATTCAGAAATACAGGTAAGGTCTCTGGGCAGGGACAACTCCTACAAGGGTCAGCTCCTACAGAAGAGCAAAGGTAGGAGGCCCTGGATGCCTTAAGGTAGGAAGTCCTGGATGCCTTAAGCCAGGCCCTCCAAAACCAGCAGCTGTTTGGAGGCCTTGAATCTCTTTGTCATTCTCCTCAGTGTATAAAATGGAGACATGAATATTTCCCTCCTGCCCAGGGATTGTGTGAATAAATACATTCCTGTTTGTGAGGCACTTAGATAAGATAGCTAAGGGAGCTATGTAAGTTGATAGATTCCTTGATCTTAAGGAACTGTACTTTTGAAAGAAGCAGCTTGACTGAGTTATAAATGTCCATATTATTCACAATATGAAATTGCCAAAAGATAAAAAACATTCTAATGATATTTGAGAGCAGGACCTTCCCTCCCCCCCTCCCCCTACTTTGAGGACTCTGTCCCTTTGGAGATGGTGTGCCTTTCAGTAAGGAGGATTCCCTATTGTTTTCTTTCCTATTCTTTATAATGTAAATGTAACCTCATTTATTTATTTATTTTGTCTCCCAGGCCTCTTTTCATCTGGCAAGATGGCGGGGAAGCAGGGTGGAGGGAAGAGGAGCTGAAGGAGGGGGGCTATTTAATAATGTCCTATTAATCGCAGTGCACTATCAGCAGGCTTTAACCCCGTTCCAATTCTTTGATTGCTTTTCCGCGATTAGAGCAAACTTCATTGTCATCCATTGCATTGCAAATGGGTAAATTTGAGTGATATGTACACAAAATATAGATAGGCAGATAGATAGTGCATCGATATATGTGCAGAGTATATGCATGCATTTATATAGCTTGTACACACACACATACAGACACACATAAAAATAAGCTACATCTCCCTGTATGCCATACGCGAAAAATCAAATCAAGGCACGGAGAAACTGAAAAAAACCCTACATGTATCATTCACCTGATTTCAATTGTGACTCCCTTTGAACCTCGGCCAAATCATTTTGTACATTAAAAATTGGTCAGGGATGATAAGATTCCATTTTCATGGTTGGTAATGCAGAACCGGTGAAAGAATACAATTACAGACCCCTGAGTAAACTCTGCGAATGTCAACTTGATGTAAATGATCAAGTGTCGACAAAGGGCTGGTGGGAGGGGGGGCAGGCAGAGATGGAGGGGAGAGGAGAAGAGGGAGCGACAGAAAAAGAGGCTTCAACTTCTTCAGCAGCCTCTCACCCAGTGATGAGCAGGCACCTTCCCAGTCCCAGTCCTTCAACACCCGACTTTTCTGAGCCAACACAGTGCCCCAAGTCTCCCCACAGCTGCCACCGCCATTGCCTTTGGCTGGGACCTCTGTGCCGTGCTGGGGTTGTGACACAAATGACCTGCCCCTGCTCCAGCAGGCCAGCAAAAGCAGGCAGCAGGTACAAAGAATTCCTGCAAAACAATAGCATGCCTCCACATAAATCCTGCAAAAGCCCAACACCCAGAGTGTGCTTTGAGGGGCTGACAAACCCCGACCCCTGCAAGGAGGGGGAGCGGCTGTGTGACTGTAGGTGTCACCCCCGAGCACTCCTGGCTGCCTTCCCGCGTCCTCCCCTTGGGTTCCCGGGCCCCAAGCAGCCCTGTTTGCTCCTGTCCACCTTCCCTGTGAGCACCAAGTTGATGCCATAGCAACTTCTTCTCTTTTTATATTGAGCTGACATGGGAATCTGAGGAAGGATGCTCTGACCAAGCAGACATAGAGAGAGTCAGGGAGTGAAAAAGGAGGCAAAGACGCTCATTACTTATTAGGTAAATCGGTGGTTTAAAAGGTCCCAGAGCACAATCCTTATATTCCTTACCTTACCTCTTAATTCCCCAAGGAAGAGGATAAATACCTTCTGTTACCTTCAGGTAAACTGAGGCACGTGATGGGGTGAAAATGTATCTCCAAAATGGGTCTCAAGCTGGGGACTGAGTGATGGGTGCTGCTCACTCCAGTGTCATGCTGAGTGCTAGACCATGCTGCCTTATCACCATAAGTACAGAGTTCATGTCCAGGTCATGGCCAAATCTCTTCTGATCCCAAACTGCAGTGAAAACAGGATTGCAGTGAACTTCTGGGAGGGGAACATATATCCAAAAGCCTTTTACCATTCATGAGCTGAAAACAGAAGCGGTATTTCCATTTATTTTAGAATTATCACCTGAGCTGATTAAAGCAGTTATCAACTTCAGTTGTTCTTTACATGTCGTTTTTGTTTCACATTTCCAATGTTTTTCCTGCGCGCACTGCATAAATTATTGAAACATTATTTTATTTATCCATCCCCCTGTGACAGAAATAGGTTCTCTGAAAGCAAATCTTGCCCTAATCAGTTTTGTTTGTCTTGGTTATTCTGCTCAGTATTGCCACTGCTTTTAGGTTTGTGAACGAGTAAAACTAGTTTGCTTTTGTGGAGAACAAAAAGTACTGTGGGCTGATAAAGACAGGGTGCTAAATTGAAGGTTATTCCAAAATGCATCATTGGTGGCTAGGAAACAATAGGCTTGTACAACTTCTAGCAAGCTGGGTGGGAAAACAAGATAACAGACTGAAGTTAGACAGGATGGAGACTGTGTAGACCCCAGCAGCCCTGCTGCCCACTGAGCCCTAACCTCAGCACAAAACTCGCTTGGTTCACAACTACCTCCACAATTGGCCATCAAGAATATGAGACAGTGAAATAAGCAAGGCCCAGGGTGCCAATATATGGACTTAGGTTTATATCTTATATAAAAATGGCATAATAGTATTGTCCGTTCCTAGCCTGTACTCAATTTTTATACACTAATACATCAATAAAACCCGATCACCCTACCAAGGCACTGTTACAGAAGCACCCACTTAAAACCTTGCTTTTTTTAATGCTTTTGAGTACCGTGCATGCCAACCTAATTATAAGCGCAATAAAATTAAGCAATGGTAGGCACACAATATCCTGTTAAAAGCAAGTAGCATAATCAAGTTTGTGCAAACGTGACACAACTTGCTTAGTTGGTAAGGGGTCTAAACTCTAGCTAACTACCTGTACTTTAAAATTAGCTCTGCTCAAAATATCTAGAGCAATATTATTAAAGAGCCAAGTGATGTTCAGAATGTTAGCAGGACTGTTCTGGTTTTGAAGCACAGTTTCAAATAAAATGAATTTTAAACAGTTCAAAACGTTGCAATTTCTCACCTGCACATATGGCTTACGACAAATTTGAATACTGAGTGTTATCTGAATCTTAAACTCTGAACCAGTGTACACAAATACAGTTAGGGGGGCTGGCACTGCAGTCAAATCTATTTGCTTCTCAGGTTAAAATTATTTTAACAGTTATTATTTTTCTACCTTTCCCACCCTTGATTCTATATTCATGGCTTCCCCAAATGACACAAAATTATATACTGATTTTTTCTTCCCATGTCACAAACAAACAAACAAACTGGATTGAACCCATTAACCAGGGGAGTTAAGTCAGTGCACATCATCTTTCTTACAAACTTCACTGCATGTTGCCAGTCTTTGCAGATCATTACAGAAATTTATATACAGTTTGTCTTTACTGAATGTTAGGAAATGAAAGCCTTTTTCCTATGTTCTAGTCATAGAATAAGAAAGATATCAGTTAAAATACATTAAATCTAAGTGGCATTCTTATAAAATTCAGCATGATCTATTTCAGCAAATGCAGAAATGACCATTTTTATCTAACATTGCTGAAGCACTCCAGATTTGACATAAAAAAGCCGCAGCTCTAATATTAGATTTAAATAGTGCAAATTACAGCACATGTTAAATAACTATTCCCTTGTGTATTTATAGCTTTTGGTTCTGAACTTGCTGTCTTGCATATTTTTCACACAGTCATTTTAAAAAGTTTTCAGTCCTTTCACTGATATTTTATTATTAAAATTATTATCACATAGTTATTGTCACACTGAAGTTGATTCAGAAATATTGTTTTGTTAATAAATATGGTGGAGGTTTTATTCTGTTAAAACACTCTTATGGGAAATATTTTTTCAACTAATTTGGCAATTGAGATCTAGCTTTTTCCTTTTTTAGGTTTTTCAAAATACACAGTTAATTTGGAAAGCAAAAAATAATTTTAAACTATTTGCACAACAAATTTGTAAGTTGTTGAAATCTTTTATGTGGACAATTTTGAGAAACATTTTTAGGGAATACTGATATTTAGTAGAGATGAATGGTACACCCAGAAACACAAACACATGACAGCGGCAAAAAGAATCATAGAATCTTCAAGGTTGAAAAAGAGCACTAAATCATCAAGCCCAACTGTCAGTATTTTAAAGCTAAACCTGGGAAAATTATCAAAGTCCCCATAAAAAGGGGTATTGTCTCTTACACAGGTTATAATCTGTTGTTTGCAAGGTGGATACAGCTCCAGATTCAACTGTTGGCCACCGCTGATATAGGAAACCCCAGCACAGGTGTTGTGTCCAAGTCCTGGTTGGCTGGACTAAGCATCCTTCTGCATTTCACTTTCAGATAAAGTCACCTTAAAAAAAAAAAAAACCCCAAAACACTCAAGTTTTCATAGTTAAGGTTCTTTCTGAGTGTTGAGCAAACTGTTTGATCTAATTACTGAAGCCTTAGAGAATCATGTCTTGGGTGAGTTGCATTTGCTGACATACAGTGTCATGGTCACTGCTAAAAAGGGAATAAGAAGCTCTGGAATGCACCTGAAGTGTAACACAGCCTACCATGTGCATTTGGTCACAAAGGTTCACTGATCTTTGTCCAAGTTTCTCTACTGCTGTAGAAAGAGGGAAATAATTTGTGTATTCATGCTGCAGGGAGCTGTGCACCTAGTATAGCTAGAAGAATACCAAGTAAAACCAATGAGCAACAGTTGCATATACAAAAAAAAAAAAAAAAAGAAAAACAATAACAAGCAGTTCCTCCAGGTTGAAGCTTTAAAAATATTGCAGTATCTGGGGAATAATATACAAAGTTTTGTTTCTTTGTGCAAAGACTGTTTGAAATGTCACTGCCTTGTGGATATTCTGACTGTACGAAGGGCATAACAAATCTGTGGTTTTCTACAGGAATGAAAAGTCTTAGTTTTCCCGTCATGGATATTTCCTCTTGAGAAGGAGATTTTATGACTATTAACTAATTAATTTAGATTTTAAAATACTTTAAAAATTATCCTAAAAAAGTAGTATTGTTATAGCTGCAGAAGTGCATTTATGCATGAAGTTTTCAGTACTTTATTTCCAATTCCTGCAGTGCTATATACATGATTTTCCACTTTTCATATTGTAGGGACAAGTTTCTTTAGCTGGTTATAGTGGGGGAGCAATTTGGACGTGCACACCTCTGCAGGTGAATACAGGAGCAATATCATAAGGACTGAACGGATGTCTTACACATCCTGCTGAACTTTTTAATTAACAACTCTGGAGTCAAAGTCAATTTTGAGTGGGAAATGATTCTAAATCTTTCCATACATAAATGTTGTACAGATAAATATTTTTCCAGGCAAAATGTTCACCACTATTAAGAAAACCTAGTAGGTGAGTAACAGAAGAGCTGCATGGAAGGATACACAGAAGCCCTTTCCCACAGCCCACAAGCCAGCAGCCTTGATGCCCCAGCTTGTCTTCACTTTAGGATCATGAAGCCCTCAAAAGTAGTACACGTCTGAAGTGCAGTACAAAATCTTGAAAACCACTAGCAGAACAATTTCTGTCGTCTCTCAAATAAAGGGAATATATAAAGGGAATATAATGTATTTAACTTCCTGCAAAAAAAGCTGGCTTGTTTGGAACACCTACAGTGAGCCACATAGCGAAGCATTTGTAATAGTCAAACACAGAGGCTTAAGGTGTTGGGAAAGGAAATGGTCCATGAAAGAGTGGTCTACAGAGTTAAATCCCTAAACTAGGCTCAGCTCACAGCCAATTTTGAAAACAGATTTCAGGTCAGGAAATAGTAGGGAACAAGTTTAAGTGAATGTCAAACGCGCTAACCCTTCTCCACAAGAGGAGAAAAAGTAATTCATGAAATCAGCAACGGATTAAGGCAATTCAGATGCCTCTACATAGCTAAAGAAAAGCAGGTCAGAGTGTACCCTTGAGCACTGGATCCCTGATAGTCCACACTGCTTGATGATTACCTTACCTTCAGGTAAAATACCAGCTCACTTTCCAGGAAGCAACCTTGACCTGGTTCTGAAAGATAATTCCCTACAAGGACCACTGACAAAGGGACTGGTATGTAGAAGATTGTCCCAGGTTTGGCTTTCCCTATCCTACAAAGTCCTACAGAACCATTCCAGGCCTCAAAAGCCTCTTCATACTGCCTAGACCTACTATTCATCATAGAATCATAGAAACACTTGGGTTGCAAGAGACCTTTAAGATCAAGTTCAAACAGATGATCTTCCTTCTCCACAAGATCATAGAGACCTCCCCTTGCTAGTCCACCACCCTCCGTTGAAGATACCAAAGAGAAAATAAATTATAACCTCTTTCACTAGCGCTGGAGGTCAGCAAGTGTCCCCTCTCCAGACCATAATGTTCCAGGAGTTTCTGAGTCTCCTTCAGCAGAATGCCCCGGGTTAACCACTACTGCATCTGTTGAAACAGCCAAGCGCTGCAATTAACAGTGAAGTTCCTTACTTCCACCCTGCAAAACAGGAGAAATACACATCAGAAAGTTTCTATTCTCCAACTATGAAGAAAGAGAGTGAGGATGGCTTTAAATTGCTCTCTTATCTGGCAAATTCTTCTAAGGCTCTGTCTTCACTCAAGAACTAATTGAAACTTTTTCCATTTTAATGATTTTTCTTGAGTAACCCATGTACACCCGGTAGCATTCTCATGCTGCAACATTACACCCAAAGCGATGTATGCACCAGTACAACAGTGCATACTGTTTCCCTAAGAAATCAGCACAGGTAATAAAAGGGCAAGCGCATTTCCCAGTTAGGCTCTGCACCTTCAAACACATTTGTTTCTTGGTTCAAAACAGCCTTCAGGTGTCAGTGCAAAACCAGTCTTTTCTGTATAGCTCATTGGCAAAAGATGAGTAAAGATATGGTTGGAAGGAACTCCGGTGGTGATTTGTTAGTGAGTTTGATTTAATTTATTGTAGTCACATGGTTGCTGTTGCATTTTTTATCCGTGGATAATTATGGAGTCTGCTCATTTTATGAGATGTATTTTTAAGAGTTTATCAGTGGCTTGGGATGAGTGCTCTTTTGTTTAGTGATGTATAAATTTGAATAATAATAAATAACAAAGTGAAGGAGAGCGAGGGAAGGGAGGAGACTGAAGTCTGGGAAGATGCCTCACTATGCGTGTCTGTTGTATTTGATCACAGCATAAATGATACAGCAGTGGGCATTATAGAAAGCCCTAATATAAACCAGATTAGATAAATATTAATTGCCACGTATTAACTGTGCACTTTACTGGGGTGTATTGATGTTTCCAGCCAAAGGCTCGTGTTGTTAGTGTGCACTTAATGATCAGTCACTTCTCTTCATGCAGTTCTAATGTTTTGTCAAGCAGACACTAGAAAACAAGACTGTGACGGTGCATTGTGCCACTGCGTTACAGCAACATATGGGTTCACTTCAGCTCTCCCCAGCATTACCACATTAGCCTCACGCTGTGGGGCACCACTGCGCTTTTCCACTGGGCAGCCCAAGCTGCAGACACCCTCCAGACTGCCACTTCCCAGCCAAAAAAAATGGAGGGCTCGTTATTGTGGATGTACAGTATCATCTCAGTAACACCACAACATCCTGTCCTTCCTGAGCCAACTGCAGTGCTGAGGAACTTCATGACTTTTTGGGATTGCTGCTAGCATCACCTAGGCACTTGCAGGCTTTTGCACTTGCTTTCGTAAAAACAGAGACAGGAATTCCTCTCTTGCACCTTGAAAAAAGTATTCATAAAAGAACTGCTCCTGTTCAGACCCAAACAACTGTATTCACTGCAAAGTTCAATTAGGTGGGAAATTTGAGGTTAACCATCATTGTCGAAATAACATTGACTTGATTGCTAAAATAACATTGACTTGGACAATTTTGATGTATTAAAAACTTCTTAATCATATAAAAATTCATTGCAATGAAGGCATGTAAAAATGAAAAAAGTCTTAATAGATTAGTTAATACTTAAGAAACCACAAAGAACCTTCCCCACTTCTGTCAAAATGTCATTAAATCAAGACGTTCCTATGGAACGACTGATTTTGACAAAGCTGCATTTTCCACTGGTAAAATGCCATGCAGGGAGGTTTTCTAGTAAGTAACATAAAGCAGTAACAAGGTGCTTCCTCACAGGTTATTGTGGTACATTTTAGATAAGTTTTTTTTTCTTTTATGACATTATGAGTCAAAGTGTTTCGTAACTGTGCTGTAGTATCACTCAGCACACTGAAGCCATGCAGCAATGAGTGCATATGCCAGGCGTTTATTTGGGGTTTCATATGGACTTGTGCCGTGGCTCCATGCTTTGTACCAGACCACAAGCAGGGTGTCAGTATCAATGCCGCGCGGGCGTTCCGCCGGGCTTGCTTGGCTGTAGGTTCTCCTGTCTGGGGTGGGCATACAGCTGTGGCGAGCGGCTGAGAACAGCCTGCTTCCACTTTTATGTATAAACATGCAACATGCCACTGCGCTTTGCGGCTGTGCTGAGCGGCTTTAATATATGTTATGACAATGCTGTATTGTGCTCAGTATTATTGCTGCTTGCTCCGTACTGTAGGCATGAATTTAGCTATGTGATTACGCTATAATATCACTGTGCTCTGCATCGCCCAGTTGTGCCAGGCTTACATTGTGTGCAGTGTATTATAATAATGTTGACAGCACTGAATGGCAGCGCTCGGCACTTTGCAGTTCTGCTGTGTCGGTGTAAGGTGGTGGCGGAGCTTTGTGCGGTGCGTTGCCAGGCTGGGCCAGGGCAGCGTGGGGGGCTCCGCGCTCGCCGTGCGGGGATGTGCAGAATTAATGTTATGTAATCCACACTTTGTGGCTGCTTTGCATTAGGGCTGTGTGCTCTCTGCTGTTTGATTGTGGGGTATTAGTGTCAAATTCCTCCATGATCTACTGCCATGTGGTTGTGGCATAGCCTCCGACAAAAGCATGGCTTGGTTTCTTAATAATGCAGAGTTTTAAGAGACAACAAAATGTATAGGAATTGTTCTATATTAAAAATGCAGCATAATTGTATAATTACAGTATTTGCATCATGCTAAACAGATTGGCTGGGTTATTTCAGATTCTTTAAAGTCGGGATGGCATCAGGCCTACAGTATTTCTAAACTGTTTTGCCCGTCTGCAGTTGTATAATGAAACACCACAAATTTTACCCAGCAATACTTGTGCTTTCTAAGTGCTGCATTATGAGCATAAAATTACCAAATGTACTGAACACACTTACCAACACTGAACTAAAATCCCTTATCTCTCAGCCACAAATTAAGTCTCCACAGATCCTTTTTTACAATGTTGAAGTAATAAATACATATATATTTATTTCTACAACCATTTTAAGAAATTAGAAGGAAACCCACACAGTAGTTTAGCAGTTAATTTACAACAGTACAGCCTCTCGAGTAAGTATGTAAAACAAACACACATCATTTATTTCCCTCATTTGAAATCCCTGCTCCCCGACACAGACAGACAGACTCATACACACAGATCACTACAGCCCAAATTGGACATCAGAGAAGAAACTAGGACTTCTTTGCTATCATCCGTGATTGCCCTGAGGGTTGAGGAGTGGCCAATTTACGGCATGAATATAGTCTGGGGATACATGAATCATGAATCATGTTTGATATATGGAAAGGCACAGTCATTCTGAAAGGCTGCAAATGCAGTCATCTGCTTTTTAAGTGAAAAAAATGCTTGCAAAACAACAACACCAACGCAAACGGAGAGATGAAATACCTGGGAAATATTATTTAAAAGACACCATCTTCTTTGCTTTTTTGTTGTTGTTGTTTTAATTGGGTTGGAAAGGGTTACTTCATTATACAGCAAATTAGAAAATTCATAATTTATCATTGCACCCAGTCGAAATGCCACCCAACTGAGTCGCACCCCTGTGAAAACCATCACATAGTAACAAACTGTCAAAGCCTGCTGCAGCCGACGGGCAAAATTAATATGCAAATGTATGCAAGAAATTAAAAAGCAGAATTACCCAGGCAAATGAGGTAGCTATACTTGAATTGTTAGAATTATGAATAATTACTGCGAATTTTCTGCTCCTAATATAACTTGTTTTTTGATAAACAAAGACTTAATTATCGAGATGCGCTGGAGAATTTCCGTGGCGCTCATTAATCTTGCAAAAAAAACAAGTCCCTGGTGCCCAAACCGTAATGAAGAGCGCGTGCCCTGAATCTTCAGAAAGATCAGAGGCACCAGGGTGCCAGGGCTGGAGAAAAAAAATGACAGTGCCAATGTCCCCTCCTGTACCCTGGAGTGTCATAACGTCTTCCACTAACTATCAAAGGGACTTATTTATGCCAGCAGCTGAGCTATAAGTCCAATTTACGATGCCTTAAGCAGTGGTGAAATGATCTGTTGATGTGCTATGGAAATGCCATCTTGCAGTAGCTCGATTTGGTCCCAGTGATACCAACACGATGAGGACCCTCCGCTCCTCTGCTAATGGATGCGGCATGACAGACCATAATACACAAGAGGGACAATCTTTTAGGACCAGTCTCAATGGTCCTCCATTAATCTTGGTTCTGCAGCACTGTGGTGTCCATGGGAACAAGGGCATTATCATAAGCACTGGTTTTAAATGTTCCCATTAGGGATTGCAATACAGAGGAGAGATGCATGGGGTGAGAGGGTTAGGGGAGACAGTCCACTATTAGTTTACTTTTTTTTTTTATGACCTGGATTCGAACCATAATGGGTGGCTTGGAGAATTTTCTCTTCCTAAATAACATAAAGAAAACAACAAAGGAGGAAGCAGCTAAGTGTACAGCACGGTGTGGTGCTGCGTGTTCGTCTTCTCTGTTTTTACAGCTAGAAAATCAGCTTGGCCCTGGTGGGCTGAGATAATTTACCATGAGAAAGCAAAGGGAAAATAACCCCAGGTACTCTCAGCACAGACCAAATCGAACCCGCTGTGAGCTTATTATTACTTAAAAACTGGCATCTAAGTGGAAATGACTGACTCTCTGTCATTATCCCTATTACCACCATGATAAACCCAAGCAGATGATAAGGCAAAATTACAAAACATCAGTTTTGGAGCTCGGAGGCTACTTCAGAAGCTCAAGGCAGACTGTGTTTTCAAATGCTTCCATCTCTGCATTCAAGTCCCCAAATTTTCTGATGCCTTGACAGAACCATTTCACTGCATAGGCAAATTGTCACCTTTTAAACCAGGGCATCTGTCATTTCTATACAAAGGTCTACCACTCAGTCACTCTCGCTCTTAATCCCCCGACTTTGCTATGCACACAGAGCAGCTACAGTACCGTACTGTTTGAAATTTCACTCTCACAGCCTGTGTTACACCCAGAAAGGGGAAGAGGACGGGGGGGACACAGCTGCCTCGGAACTGACAGAAAGGATACCCCTCCTGACCGCTGGGCTTTATTTTTTGAATCAGCAGGAGGAGCAGCGTGCCTGGCGAGTAGCAGTACTTCAGAGGGAGAAGAGGCAAGTGAACGGAGAGTAGAAAAAGGCTCCTCGAACATCTTCCAGCCTCCTCTCATGCTTAGTATCACCGTGGCCGTGAAGCGCGTTTCCCCCACATATCCCTTCTGCAAACTCTCCCTGCAGAGGGGTGACGGGAGCATCGGAATGGAGCGCTGCAGACTCCTCTCCAGCTCCTTCTCCCTGGTGCAACAAAGCTGGAGGGGTCCCAGAAAGCAAAGCGCTGCCCAGGTCTGAGCACCTTACATCTGGATTAGCAGGCTGATAATTCACTTCACTGGCTGTCAGGAAAAACGGGGGTTATTACAAAAGGAGCAGTACTTGTGTCTGACATGGTTGCCTACCTCCCTGCTGCTCAGCCAGCAGGACAACTGCTAAAGTTCTTACTGATACAAACTTTCTTTTACCTTCTAGGAACCTGGAAGGTTAATTGTCCAGTCCTGTCCTTGCCTGAAGGCAAGTTTCATCAAAGAATCACAGAGGACTAGCCTGACCTACTAGCCACACCCCTTCTAATACACCCAGGATGCCTTTGGCCCCACGAGGCCATATTGCTGGCTCACGGTTGTCCTGCTGTCCACCAGGAACCCCAGGCCCCTCTCACCTGCACTAAGTGTTCCTGGGTTACACAGGGTGGTTTCACAGCCTTTTAAATGACTGTTACCACCCTGGGTTGAATCATGTGCCTGCAGGGACAGCTCCCTGGATCCTGCAACTCAACTGTGTTCTGCTACCAAAGCAGCTGCCATCTCCCTCTATTTCAGAGCATGGGATAGGCAGGATCATGCACTTGTTGATGCTACAACCTGTTTCTCAATCTTCCAAGATACACAATTTCTTTCAAGACAGGTTTCTTGTTTTACAAGAACACTTCAGTACAAATCATTGAGTCTTTCCTCCGTCTCCATGCGTATGCATTTAATCATTTATAACACGGAAGAAGATGAGGTTTGAAATTAAATTTCTTTTTATCTTAGTGAAGAGTTGGGAAAGCCAACACAAAAACTGCTGAGTGTGTTATGAGATCCAATTTACCTGTCCAAGAAGTTAGGAAATAGCTTCAGTAAAGAAAAAACATTTGCACATAGCGCTTTTGCACTTGTGACAATGTGAAAATCTCCCTTGCTGCACAAGTCATCCAGCAGCAACAATTGTTTTGGCCCTTTATTCAAAGCTCGAGCCTCAGGCTGACTCTGCCCCTGGCCATCAGTCTAAAACCAGGGGAAGAGATCTGAGTGTGTAAGATGGAAATAATTATTATATATGGTCAAAGATAGCATGGTTTAGATTTTTCACAATGATACTTTGCTTTAAGTAAACTGGAATCACGATATAAGCATATCTCTGCCCTCTGCAAAGTCCTGAGATACCAGTTGCAAAGAAAACTTCCCCTCCTCTTTCCTGTAATTACCACATTCATGCAAGACACTTGGGAAAGGGTCTAGATATACATGTGTGTGTATTCATACAAATAAATATGAATGTATATATACTCCTGACAGAAAGGTGTGCATAAGGGAGGGTGGCCATGGAAGATAAAAGAGGGCTTCTCGAAATGCTTGTGTCACATTTGCAAGCTGTTGCACCACCACCTGGCTGACAGATCAGATGAATTACTTTCCAGTAGAAGAGACTGAGAACATGAGAAGGTAAGAAAATATTTCAGATCCATATGAACATGTTACCACTTGCTTTTATGCAACTCCAAGCCTCTCTCAAAGAAGCATAAATATTTTCAATCCAGGTCAACGTGCTACCATGGCAGAGCAGCACACACACAATGTGCACCTTTCTGACACGACAGTTGTTCAGCTTGCTACAGAAATCCCAAAGGAGACTAACAATTTACTGTATTTATATAACAAATAGTTTTGGGGGAGAAGAACTGTGCTTCTAGTTGTCAGTTTGAGGGTCTTCACAGTGCTGAAAAGGGAGGAAAAAAAAAGACTTAGATTATTTCTAGTGACCCACATACCGCAAAACATCTGCTGACAACATGGTTGGCTTCCTGCCCAAGTTCAACTATGATCTGTCTCCAGCTGATCATCTTTGCCCTCACCATAATCCAGAGAGTCCACAGCCAGAAAAGGCAACAGTCAGAGATGCAAAAAGAAATTTGACCAGTTTAATAACCGCAAACTTACATTAATATGCAAACACATACATCTAGCATAAATCTGACCTTAAAAAAAAAAAGTACTACAATCAAATATAAATCTTCAGATTAAGATTCTTCAGGTTATAACTCAGAGCTCACTTGTGTTTAGCATGATCCTTTGTGTTTGCAAAACTTGGGCTGTTTAAAATTTTAGGTCTTAGAGATACGCATGCACAATATGATTAGACGAAGCACTGGAAATAAATAAAAGGCCCCAAGAAAAAACCTTTTCTACTGTCAAGTTGCACCATTGTATTAAGAACAGTATTATTCTGTTTGTAGAGACAGAACAATATTTCTATAAGCATTTTTGTTCCATCCTTCTTTTTACCTCTGAAATGGTGTTACCCTGTCATGCAAACACATTGATGTATCTTGACTGTCAACCTCCCCCTTCATTGTTTGTGGTTATTACTTTTTTGTTATTATTTTTATTTAAATCAGTAATTACTCCCAACTTCCAAGTTTCTTGTGCTTTCTTTGTTCCTGCATTTAGGTACTCATTCTCCTTTGAAAATGCATCTGACTGCTTAGAACACAGCCATAATCATACCCGATATTGTTCAAATTAATAGTCACTCATTTGTGAACATAAGGGGTTTTGCACCTTGGATTACAGATATAAGAAACCTTGCCATGCAATTCAAAAAACCATACAGCAGTCTCTCATTTTAGTGTGGAACCCAGAGAGTACTTGTTATTCTGTTGTACTTTTTATTAGTATCAGTATGATTACTGCTTCTGCTTAGTAGAGGCCAAATGATACTGTGATTCAAGGGGAGGAGAGGTGCTCAGCCGCCTCTCATTGCAGTCTCTTCTGGCCCAGCAGAACGCCTTGACGACTTCCCTGAAATTCCTGAAAAGACATTGCCTGTAACTTGGGTGAGGGCTTGTTACACACAAACTGTTTGGATGATTTAAAATACAACTATATAGAAATGTAACAGAAAAATGTAACAGCAAGCGACAGAAAACATGATCCCTTAGGTGCCGTAGCTGGAGGCTTAGTGACAGATGATGCTGCAAAATGGCTTCAAGATGGGATATTTACAGAATTGCTTTATGAGAATTTTACACTGCTAATCACAAGGCTCTAATAATAAGTCTTCTTTTATTAATTGAAATCTAAGTACTAGCTTGAATTTTCAGACATAGTCTTTGTGAAAGCTGTTTAGAAATTTCTAATCTTTTCCATTTCCAACCCCGATTTCATATGTGACAGTTTCAGGATTGCCTTAGCCCTTCTGAATATACCAGACACAGCACTCCTCATTTGATTAATTCTAATAATTTTTAGCTATTATTACTTTTAATGCGTTTTGTTATTGAAGATTAAATATTATTTATAGCTTTAATTTGTGTCTTGTTTGGATTGTACAATCACAGGGCTAACTTCGGTATCATTATTATCATATTGTTTTATGCTGCTCCTAAAATTAAAATCCATTCTTGTCTTTAAATGTTTTATTGTACTTGTCTTTCTTGTTTTGCATTGCATAGTCCATGATTAATTCTGTTAGCCAAGTGCATATGGCCTGCTTGGCTATCATCCATTATCTTCATCATTGTTGCCTCAAAATGAGCACTTTATTATTACCTTTTTCATCTTTCCAATTACCAGATGTGCTTTTGCATTCCCATACTTTTCCTGCTAGAATGAGATCTACATTTAGAGTAAAAGTCCCAGCTCATTAGTCATTGAAGATTAAGTGAATTTTCCCTGGCTAAATACAGAAAAACTGAGGGTGAGTTCCAGTCTTAGAAAAGTAGGCAACTTTTGAAAAATAGAACCAGGAATGGCTACATCTTCCTCTAGAAAGCAAGCTTCATTTACTGTAAAAAAAAAAAAAAAAGAAAAAAAGGTAGTTTGGTAGAAGATCAGATTTACATAAAAAAGGAAAATTCCCTCTGCAAATCCTGTAACAACATTCAATTCAACTATCTTTCTGAAGTTTTGGAAGTCTTATCTAATTTGATGTTTGCCTCTTCCTGCCTCTCCTGTAACTGTGATTTCCTGGAACGGCATCCCACAAAACAAAACAAACCTTAAAATGGTTATGAAGAAGGATGTATTAAATGTCTTCAAAGGGCTAGCAGAACATCATCTCCCTCTGCGAAAAGTCTCTTGCAAGGATTCCATTCTAATTTTTCAGGTTCATGTGACATAGTCTGATTGAGGTTGCCAAACCTGAACACTTCTCTGACTGCATTCAAACTCCTAACCATGCAATATTCACTAAGCCACAGGTTAGCTGTGAAATACCCTAACAAATTAAGGAAAATTCTTTCTTCATTTTATTCATACACTTTTAAAGAAAAATACCTATCTATCCACCTAACATCTCAGTCTACTCCAGTATTATTTCTCTGTCTTCAACACAGACAAAGCTATTAAGTTTCGTTGTGGTGTTTTTATATTTCCATTATTAATCATTAAAAAATTAACCACTAGAGAAACATTTCATACAATGCCACAAACTTTTCTTATGACATAGATATTTCTAAATGCCCATATTTTTATCTATATAAAGACCTTTGATTAAAAAAAGAAATGAAATAAGGGAATATCTCTCTCTCTCACCTTTGTACTGTAAATCTGTTTCTAGGCAAGAGCCTACTCATTGCCCCACAAAGCAATGATGGAACTAGACCTGTGCATAACCCGGGGATACATAAGGGAAATGTTATATGATAAGTAAGGGAGGAAGCTGGCAGACAAAAACATGCTAGCTTCTGTTTTCTGACCTAAGTATGCTGCTTTGGGCATTTTAGAAAAATCTGTTAATAATCACTGTGAAGGAGGAAGAAAACATTACAACAGGAAAAGAAATTCCATAAAGGGGTGGGAGAATGTAGGCTGAAATGTTCAGAAGTGAATAGGGTGACAAGTTTCAAACCTGCCCCAATACTCTGATTTTCAAGTGATGGGCATCTACTTCCCAAAGTTTATGTGCTTTTGGGAAGCAACAAAACCAGAGGTCCTCCGATTCACCTTTGGAAGCTCTATAGTCCAGGAGAGGTCAGAGAGACTGTTGAAGTGCTGTCACTTATGGGAAAACTCTCAAGGCTCTTTCTGTGCTCTGGCACTTAGCCCAAGATTTAAAAGTAAGCTGGGGATCATAATTGTTAAAGTAATATTTAATAATTAAGTGCCCTTCTTGTGCACACCACAGCCTCTAAAAACCAAGTTCTTTAAATTGTCCCTTTTTGAGTATCTTACAATTGAGGCTCCCTTCGTCCCCTAAAGAAAAAGGTTTGTTCCTCAGGCAAGTTCTCGTCCTTGATCTCTCTAGATCTGATGTTTATACCTTTATGCCTCTCTGTAGCCTCTACTCCAGGCATAGTGACATTTACTTCAACAGAGCTCTGCCCAAGTGTTGTGCTGTAGTGACATATCCAGACTTGGTTCTTATGTGCCTGCAGAAGTAAAAAAGTCCCATATGTATCAAGATGACAGGGCAATGTGTTGAGAACTTTTACATATGAAATGCCTTAAGATACCAGATCAAAAGAGATTGCAGAAGTGATAAATGTCATTTATTCACTGGCAGATTAATATCATGGTAATGTCTGAGTTTTCATCTAAACATCACCAGGAAAAGTTTGACAAGTCTGGGATAGTATGGCATGGCTATTTCTCTCATTTGGGCTGGTATTTGCTTGATCTGTTCATATCTTAGTAAGTTTGCTCTGAGCAGAAGAGCAACTTTGCATCATCCCTTCTGGCAAAAGATATACAAAATACCTTTTTGATCTCAACGAACAGTTTACATTCTTCTGCAGGAATTCAGAAACAAGCTATTGCTAAAATATCTTATCTTTTGGTAATGGGGTTATATTAGCAATGGCAGATTGCCTTTGGTACTCCTTTGTTCTGAAGTTTTAGTAACAAAGTGTCTGGATACAAAACTTAGTCATATTACGTTTTGAAGGTTTCGTAGCAGCAGAAAGCAGTGTACATCTATGAGCATTTATAATGGAGAAAAGCTAAGTGATAAAGTGCACCTTTAACATAATGACAGTAATTCAGTCTCAGACAGTGAATGCTATTATACCCTCTTTTAAAGACTAAAATCAGTCAATTGAAATGACAATTATGATAATCCTCACGTAATGACGATTATTTTGAAACAAAAATCTTTTTTGGTGTGTGTGCCTGAGAATGTGTGTGTATTTACTGTACCTAAGTACAATCTCAATGTTCTGCTTGGCTGGAAAGTCTATACAAATTTACTGGTATTTTCTAACCATTCTGCTGGTTTCAGTTGATATTTAGTGTAAATTGATTTCTAAAAAAAAAAAAAAACCAAAAAAAAACACCACAAAAAAAAGCCTTCCTAAAAACAAGCTTTATATATGTCTTAGTGAGATACTCTGAGAAGGCAGCTTACAGAAATGTGCAGCCTTATGAAAGTGGTTGGTTTGGTCAGTCTTATATAACACTAATACTTCCTCCCAAAGTACTGAGAGCATTTACCCTGTGCTTTGTCTCAACTTTATAAAGGAAGCTACTGTGAGCTTCCAACAAACCACATGGGTAGTTAAATGTGATCAAGAATTCCACCAAATATTAATCTAATGCCTGTCTATGACATGTGGCCTGTCACAGCTATCCGAGTTGAAAGATCATCCAAATTTAGTTCTAATGTTGACTAAGATTTTCAAAGACATTACAAACCTGTAACCAAAGTGACAATTTTTCTTGGGTTCCTCTGAAAAACTCATTCTGTTTTAACAATCAAGGCACTTCATATGAACTGTACAGTAGAAGAAACTGCCATAAAAGCCACAACGAAGATCCCCACGTAAAGGAAGCTAAATGAAAAGGAAGAAAAGGAAAAGATCTGTTGAGGCAAAGGGGATGATAAAGCAAGTAATGAGTACAAGATGACCATAGGTAACTTGCCTTTATTATCTGACATGAATGTTACATAGCACTCCTAACCTATGAAATAGTTCTGCCCTAAAATTAAGTAAAGATTACTATTAAGATTAAAAATTCCATTGGAGAGCTATGAGGACACTCAAGTCTAACAAGGAAGACCTTGTTATCAAAAAAATGCTATGCACTTTGCATATTACTTGGTTCCCTCAGTTGTTTCATTTTTAAAATTCTCACAGTGATACTCTTCACCTACCTCTGCAAAATGCTGTTTAGGAAAACTGATACCTAAATATTGCTAAATGCTTTTTGTTCAAGGCTTTGTACCTTCCACTGCTCCCTTGATTTCAAAACAGAGAACCAGTGATAAATCTCACAGAAAATCCCCAAGAGATGCCCTTAGGCCAGGTGGCAGTTTACCTGTACCTAGTTCTTAGCAGTCACAGTACTCTTTCTTTGTTGAGGGATGATAATTAAGACCAGGTGAATTCTATTGTGCTTGCAGAGCTTTATTAATGCGAACTACCCTAAAGGTGGTAGTTCACATTAATAAAGCTGGTTATTTCTGGTTAATAAAGATGGTTATTTCTTCTCAGACCTGACCTAGTTCCAATAATCTGCCATTCAAAAGATGCAGAACTTAGATCTTTGCAGGAAGTTGTTACAATTCACTGTGAACAGTGGCCTAAAAGGGTTGCCGTATGTGGTCAAATACACTGGCACAGTAGGGAAATGTGATCTTTTCTAAGGCTATTATTCTAATCATTTCATCTAGTCCCTTGTCCAAATATAATATGCACTGGCACAAAGTTAATTTAATTTTTTTTTAATCCCTGCAACAGTAAAAAACCCATGACAAAGCAGGGTGTCGAACATGTGCTTTTAGGAAGTCCTTCACCGCCTGTTAATTGCACAATGCAATTGTGTCAAAGTGGTCTAGATGACATTGCTCTGCTGACTGGTTTGTGGCGATGTTTAACAGCTGGAAAGCCAAATGCAGTAGCTGGCATTCATTTTCAATACGTCTTAATCCTGAGTATGGTTTCACACGTACGCATTTCAGCAGTGAATAGCTGATTGTACACTTCTGTGCACTTCTTGTTTCTTGGGGTTTTTTAACTGTGTTGGCCCTGATCCTGCCAGCAAAATTCACCCTGGTTCTACATGAGTTCCAAATTCAGTAGTGAGGACTTTAGCTGAAAAGCTTACCAGGGTGCATTCTTAGGCTTGTATCCACTGCAGCACAACAGCCCCGGGACTTACTCAAGAAATTGTTGGGCAGATTGTAAAAGTGATGTCTTAATGTTACAGCCCTTGTGTTACACCAGCAGCCACACAAGAGAACTCAGCTGTCACAGAACCACCGAATTGCAGGGGTTGGAAGGGACCTCCGGATATCATCTAGTCTGACCCCCCTGCCAAAGCAGGTTCCCTAGAGCAGGTCACACAGGTCAGCATTCAGACATGTCTTGAATGTCTTGAATGTCTACAGAGAAGGAGACTCCACAACCTCCCTGGACAACCTGTCCCAGTGCTCTGTCACCCTCACCATGAAGTCCTTTCATATAACTTCTCCTCCTTCAACTCTGTGGAGAAAAGGAACAAAGCCACTGAAGAAGCCTACATCATACCTGAAGGTCCAACATAAGAGATCCATGGGAGCAGACTGAAATACTTCTCTTTTTTCCCATCCTTAGCTTGTGACTAATGCCAAGAGCCCCAGAGACATACATGTGCTCAGCAGTTGCTTCAGTGGGAGTCAGGCACTAAAAGTCACCAGCTATCCAAGCCCATGTGCTAGCCCAATATTTTGTCTTCAAGGCTCCTTGCAAACATTAATTAATTAATCCTCACAACATTCCTGAGAGGTATCCCTACCCCTATTGTCCTGAAGGGAAAACTAAGGGAGATAATTAGAGCCTTGTAATGAAGTAAGGTCTGATGACTTGGAGCCCAATCTGCTATCTGGGTCAATAGATGGATTATGTCCTTGGACTGACTAATTGTAGGCACCTAATTGTATTAACACACAAAAGCAGCAATTCACACTGTGGCATGTCCTTCCCTCTTGGAAAATTACATCACCTCAGGGTCTGATTCACCATTCCCGTCAAATTTAGCTGTGGCAACTAAGGAAACTGCTGCCTCTACTCCTGTCACACAGCTAAATCTGAACACCCCTACTCAGGAATGAAGCAGCAAATATTCTCCCTTATTAAGGGTAAAATATAGCATTGCACATTATCTTGGAAAAACACCATCAGCCCAGGACTAAAAGAGGATAATCTTATCTTCAGCATGTGCAAGAAGATTAAACAACTTACTGACCATTTCTGCCTCAGTTTCTCTCTTTGTATTTGCACTGATAAAGTACAAACTACCCCTAATTCTTCACCATTATTTGTTTAGGACAACATTCTAAGAAGGAACTAAGGGAGCTAACTTCAACTCCATCCTGAGTTGGTGGAATGGACACTGCCTGATCACACAGAGTAGCTTTGAAATTCCAGCCTGAAAATCAGGTTTTGGGGGAAAAAAAAAAGAAGCACCACTGTCATGCTTAAGACTTACTACTGCTGGAGCTGGTCTAAATGATTTCAGCTAAGTGGATTGTAATTTTGAGATCCTGTCAGAATTTATTTCTTTGCTGATATTTTTTACTAAAAATATCTAGAATCTATGTTTTCAATGGAAAAGCTGAAATATTTCCATGGCATACATAAGCAAATTAAAATTTTGAACAAAAGAGGATGCTCTGAAATAGAATTCTGCAGAAATGTATATTTAGATATTTTTTGTATCATTGTTGTGTGTAGAATGACTGTAATTGCCTGAAGGACTAGAATTGACCGAATCGTTCCTACCAATAACTAAAGGCATTCTTCTGTATGGAACGTTTAATATTGGAAAAGATCTTGTCAGCCTCAAGGGTTTAAGATTTGGGGTTTTTTAATTATTTCCCCCCTCTTCACCCTATATAACTGCTCTCAGATATTCACACGTATTTTACTGAAATTGAAAAAAAAGTTTAGGGACACCCCAAAGGACCAAAAAAAAAAAAAACCCACAGAAAACCCAAAACTCAAGGATTACTATCTGTCTCACATGCTGAAATGCAAAACAATTGCATTTCATCAGAAAGACATGCCTTCCCTCCCTCTATTACAGGCATTCCTCAGTATAAAAATTCTATTTGAAAATTTAGACAAGCAGTACATTCTGCAGTCCTGAGATTTAAGAGAGTAACACGATGAATTTCAGAAGGATCAGCATAAACATGAGTGCAGATTGCCGGGCTTTGTATGCAGCTACATCCATCCTTCAAACTTTTTTTAACCTACCTTGTGGCTAATGACCTCAGGTGGGAATATGAGAGTATTGCATTTAAAAAGCAGGAAACTTACAGGCAGAAGCCAAATGTAGGCTTTCTGCTGTTCTATACACTCTGAAGAGACAGACCAAAATCAGAAACTTAATCAGAACACCTTCAATTTATTTTTGCTAGAATTGGACTCTGCAAAACAACAATTGCTTTTTGATTTTCCATCACAGAAGTCCGACAAAAGCAAAATACAGTGTTGGACACTGACTTGTAAAAAACAGTAGAAACAGAGTATTTTGCAATTGATCTGTGCTTTTTTGAGAGAGGGCTTTGCTTTATCTTTCACATTGACACCACAGCTATGAAGGAGAAGACTGGAGAGGGATCTACACTTGCTGCTCTAGCAACATCTCTCATCCCAGTGGCCAACAATCACACCAACACCATGGGGGCTTAGAGCCTCTAAAGAGTCACAGAATCACTTGTGTTGGAAGAGACATTCAAGATCAAGTCCAACCATGGCCTAACCCTGCCTAGTCCACCTCTCAATTATATCCTCAAGCACAGCTTCTACATGCCTTTTAAGTACCTCTAGGGATGCTGACTCCACCACTTCCCTGAGCAGCCTGTTTCAATGCTTGACAACCCTTTCATTAAAGAAATTTTCCCTGGTTTCTAACCTAAATTTCCCTTGGTACAATTTTAAGCCATTTTCTCTCATCCTATCACTTGTTACCTGACAGAGGAGACCAACCCCCACCTTGCTGCACCCTCCTTGCTGGTAGTTGAAGACGATAATAAGGCCTCCTCTCAGCCTCCTTTCCTCCAGACTAAAAAGCCCCAGCTACCTCAGCCTCTCCTCATAGGACTTGGGTTCCAGACCCTTCACCAGCTTCGTCACCCTTCTCTGGACATGCTCCTGCATCTCAATGTCCTTCCTGTAGTGAGAGGCCCAAAACTGAACCCAGCACTCGAGGTGCGGCCTCACCAGAGCTGACTACAATGGGACAATCACTTCCCTGCTCCTGCTGGTCACACTGTTCCTGATACAGGCCAGGATGCTGTTGGCCTTCTTGGCCACCTGGGCACACTGCTGGCTCATGTTCAGCCAGCTGTCAGATAACACCCCCAGGTCCTTCTCCTCCAGGGAGCTCTCCAGCCACTCTCCCCCAAGCATGTAGCGCTGCCTGGGGTAATTGTGACCAAAGTGCAGGACCCAGCACTGCCCTTGTTGAACCCCATAAGGTTGGCCTCTGCCCATTGATCCAGCCTGTCCAGGTCCCTCTGCAGAGCCTTCCTGCCTTCCAGCAGATTGACACTCCCACACAATTTGGTATCAACCTCAAATTTACTGAGGATGCACTCGATCCCCTTGTCCAGATCATTAATGAAGATGTTAAACGGGACTGGCCCCAGCACCGAGCCCTGGGGTAATACCACTTGTGACTCGCCGCCAGATGGATTTAACTCTGTTCACCACAATGTTTGGGCTTGGCTGTCCAGCCAGTTTTTAACCCAGTGAAGAGTGTACCCATCTAATCAATGAGTGGCTAGTTTCTCTAGGAGGATGCTGTGGGAGACAGTGTCAAAGGCTTTACTAAAGTCCAGGTAGACAACAACCACAGCCTTCCCCCCATCCACTGAGCAGGTCACCTTGTCACACAAGGCCTTTCATGAACCCATGCTGACTGGGCCTGATCTACTGGTTGTCCTGCATGTGGTGCATGATGGTACTCAAGATGATTTGTTCCATCCCCTTCCCCAGCACCGAGGTCAGGCTGACTGGTCTGTAGTTTCCCAGGTCCTCCTTTCAGCCCTTCTAGTATATGGGTTTTACATGTGCCAGCTTCTGGTCAGGCGGAACCACACCAGTCAGCCAGGACTGCTGGTAAATAAGGGAAAGTGGCCAGGCAAGCACTAGCGCCAGATCCTTGAGTATCCTCAGAACCAGCTCCTGACACAAAACTGAAGGCCAATGTCTAGTAATGGCCAGTTTCCTTCTGCTTCCACCTGCTTTCCTTCTGCTAAAACTTGCCAACACAAGAACCTGTGGCTTCAGGTTGCCCTGAAAACAGCTGACTTTTAGGCATTGGGAAATAACTGCCTGGTTCAGAATCTCTATTAAAGACAGTAAATTGATATTGTATTAAAAATAGTAATAAACGCCACTTACATAATTTTGCATTTTCATACACTTAAAAAATGTCAATTTATCGAAAAAAATAACAGTCCACTTACATCCAGCAGACTGAGCCAATACTAATGATGTATTTTACAAAGTATGAACTTTGCCATGTGCTGGAGAGGTATCAAAAAATCAATACAAGTAAATTGACAAGTTTGTCGATGATTGAAATTAATTTCCTTTTCCCTGCTACTTTACTAAACTGAATTCCTTAGTGTCATTTTAATTAACATCCCATTTGGATGATCTGTGTAGCTGGAAAACAACTAGGTTATCTCCGGGTGCATTCAGGGAAAAGGTTGCATTGTAAGCAGATTAAGACAGCAAACGGTATTCATACGCAGCCACAAATGATTTACTTACTAAGTTAAATGCAAAGACATGTTAAAATTAGCAAGGTTAAAATTTTCAAAAGATACCAGTTGCACTGGATTCTGTTCTGTACTTCTACAGCATTTCAGAAAATATGGGTTTGTATGATGCAGAATTGCAGTAGCTGATCAGAAGCAGGTTCTGACAGAACCCACTGGTTTAGAAAGTAGCACACTAAGTAAACTGGGCACTTTCGTCTCATGGAAGTCAGAGAATCTAAAAAACAGGAACAAAACTTAAACAGGGTAACAGGGGAAAGGCCTTCATAATTTCTGGATATAAACTTGTGGAAATGCTAAATTTAACTTTAAACACACTTAAGATGAAGCTTGAAGGGCTGGACTGCAAGTATTATGAAATCCTTCCTCTTACAAAGGTGAAATGGATCAGGACTTGAAGCTCTGTCATGCAGCTCTCTTGTCTTTCCAGGGGGTATTTAATTTGAAAGTGTTTAGTTTTGGTTTGTCTTCCTATTTACATTCCAGAAAACAGTATGGGGTTTTTTCAGAGTAAATATTTTATTTGCAATTATGTTCCTGCAGCTAAAATCAAGCAGCTGGATCAAAGAGATCCTCTGGGATGGGTGCTAAGGACTATGCTTTTCACCTTGGTCTTTTGGGCCATGCCCTTAATTGGAGCTTACTGTCCCATTAATGATTGTGTCTCCTGGGATTTATATGACCATTTCAGAATTGCAGTTTCTGCCTAATGGACTGCAGAACAACAGAGTCCTTGTAGCTATATCCCAAAGGCCCCCTATTAAATATACAGCAGTTCTCAATTAACCTGATGTTTTAAAACCACAATAGATCTAAAGGCTATCGGCTTAGGAAAGTCCCTGATCTAAACTGATATCATTTAACTGTCCCCTAATGCAATTCGGTCCATATGCAAAGACCAGCTGCATGTGACACTAATAGTTGACTTCATGCTCTGCTGTGACCAAGCTAACAGATTTGTGTACCCCTAAGTATCAGTTTCAAGGCATTAGGATACTGAAATTAGCCTTGATTGTAACTCAGAGTTCACAGTAACTTCAATTTTAATGAGTAAGCATGATGAGTTCCTATGACGTTTAAGCCACTGCAGGAGTAATATTGCAAAGCTCCTTCTGTGAGATCAGGAGGGTAGATATGAAAAAAAGATTATAAATTCCCTCATCTCAGTAGCAATGTGGGAAGATGGTGCTGACATGTTCCCATGTTCAGGGAACTGAATTCCACCATCTACCTGAAAAGCCTGTGACAACCAAAATCTTAAAAAAAACAAGACCAATTATTTAACAACAAAAGTACCTCCAGAAAACTATGGTACAACTTTCAACTTTTCAAGGTAAAATTGGTTTTCAAGTAAGGAAACTTATGCAAGTTGATATTATTTTTACATGCTCAAAAAAGACCCTTCCCAATAGGTTTGCTCCAATCTTAGTTTCAAAAAGGTCTGATAGCTATGAAGAAGTATATTTAGCTGCTGGACCTCTGAATTTACTCAAGAGAGTAGAGACAAAATATTTAAGGTTTGCACAAGGACAAAGAATTTGGCTCAGTACCAAATATATACTTGCATGTGGCTGGTATAGGAAATTAAAAGCTTCCCCTTGTTGCTTACCTGAATTTCTGAGTTTGACGCTTCTAATATGTTCCTAGAATGCCTTCCTGGCTGGCCGATTACTCAAGCTGTCCCATTTCAATTGGAAAACATATCGGTGGGAAGAAAAATCTGGTCCTCTGCAAAAAGCAGTATAGAACAATGTTAGCAGAGTTATGGGAGGGAAAAAAAAAACCCCAAACCAAAACAGAAACTCAACAAAAAACCTTCACAGACATGAAAGCAATCAGGATATCCATGCTTCACCCACAGCCTCATCATTCACCAGCACCTGGGAATTCTCTTTTTACCCATTATTGAAAAAATTCCTCTGAACTTTCAAAGATCAAAGCAGAATTTTAAAAACTGAAAGTTTTAGTAAAAACAAAACAAACAACCCCAAACCATGTCCCTGAAAATTATCCTGTGGGAAAACAATTTGTTTTCAGAGAGGAGGCTTTTAGCTAAAGAAAAACAACTACTCAGTACTCTATCAAGGAGAGGCAAGCTTAGTGGACAGTGCACTGTAACAACTCTCTGGAGATCCCAGTTCAGAGCCATAGATTTCTTGTATGAGCCCCACGCCAGAAGCACCAGCTGCCAGTAGAACATGAGGATGGGAATCTTTGATTCCCTTAAAGCTATAAATGTAGATCTTGTTAGTAAAGTATAAGTTTGAAGATGCATGTAAGGGAAGCAGATATTGGGAGGAGGGTGGGGAAGGCAGGGTGAGAGGGAAGCAGAAATGACATTAGTTCTGAGCTGTGATCTGGTAGAGTTCTATGAATAGATTAGCTCTGATTTCACTCCTCTAAATAATTTCTTCCAGCCAATGGCTTTGGAGCTCTGATTCATCATCCCAAAGCTTTTACAAATGATAAGGCTAATGTGAGATCCTTCCCCATAAATAAGGTCTAGCTGAGCACAGAGAGATATAATTTGTTCTAGAGATGGAATGACCTAGGCTGACCATACAGACTGGGAAGTTATTCATCAGTGATGGCTGAAAAGTGCCTCTTAATGAGAAGGAGAATCCAGGTAAAGGTCATCAGGGACATTTCCTAGGATACCTCCAGGATATCAAGAGCATTTTGATCTAGGTCCTAAACTGCTCTTTCATTCCCTTCCCCCCAAAAATGGGAATATTGCTAATATTTTGGAGTTAAGGAGAGGAATATGAAATCAGTGTCTTCCCAGGAGACACCAAGGAACTGGGAGAGTAACCGTCTGCTCTGCTCTCACCCTATTTTCCTCTATTGTCCTCCCTTTTTCTCTTTTGCCCCTTCTTCTACTACAACTCACCTTTTTTTCACCTGTTTATAGCTTGCTGATTCAATCATTGAACCATCAGGGAGATACATACCTCACTTTGCTGAAATTTTTTTATTTTTCTAGTGTTTTACTTATTGGCTCTGCTTCTCATATGATCAGATGAGGACATCAACACAAGATGAACATCAGAGGCATGTAGCCAGGAGTTGGGGGAGGGATCTCAAAGCATCAGCCATGATAAACTGTTAGTCTAGCTCATGATGATGCACAAAACCATGCCTAACAGCTTGCTCCTTTTGGAAGCAGTTGGGTTTGCTCCCTTGCTGGTCCTCCCCAACAGCTCTTCCTTCCTTTGGCCTTGCCCCAGCTACACAGTTTCTGCTGGGTACCCTTCTCTTGGGTCAGTGGCTCCGATGTCAGTATGAGTAAAGTATAACTCAGCAGAGAAATATCAACTTTGTGTGGGTGTTCTTTCCTGGTCTGGTTTCTGTAGATGTTAAATTGACTAACTGAAGCACCCAAGTGGGCCTGCACCCATCACAAGCTAAACAAGAGAGATGCAGATCTGGGACTGTCTAGAAGTTAGTCTAACCAGTTAATTAGCTAGTTAATCTTCACTCCTTGACAGTGATAATCTGAAACACAGGCTCAGAGGGTCCTGGAAAATGCATTAGGACACAGAAAATTGAAATGATTCAAAGTTAATTTCAGAGAAAATATTGGTGAAGTTATAGCTCACCTTTACCAAAACAAGGAGGTCCCACTAAGCCAACTCACTTAATCAATAGGAAATAAAATATGGCCTAAATAAATAAAGAAATTAAAAAGTAAGCACTTTTAACTGATTTAAAGAGATGACTTAGCCCAACGAAGTATTCAGTAATTACCAAGCTAGTCCATGGGAGAGAACCAGAGTGCATATCTCAATCTGAAAAAAAACAGGAGATGAAAAAGGCAAAAGTTATTGGTCATGGTTTACTTCACCTGGTGCTTTGCATGCTCACCTACCTCTTATCTGAACACCTACAGCTATTTCAGTGCATTTCCATTAACATTTCTGTGCAGCAGCTAAGGCTACCCATGTCTTACAGATGGGGAATAGAAACACAGATTGCTCAAATAATTCACAGTAAGTCCCAGAGAAAAAAGGGGTCTGTCTGAACCCAAGATTTATCAAGTCCTCTGGTGTTAGTAAAGGACAGGTTCTTCTTGGTTCTGAAGAACCTAATGAAGGCAATGAGTGAAGAAAAAAAATGACAGAACTCACATCAAAAGTCCACCCTTACCACACTCCTCACACAAGCCTTGATTATTCCATGTGTACTGTCTTTCTTCACAATGTTTGTATTATTAAACAAAATTTGTATTGTTAAAGATTTTAAATAAAGAAACTTCAGTAAGTACACTAAGAAAGCACCGAATGCATTTAAAGCAGGAACTGCCTTTATCATTATAATAATAGCGGTGAAGAGCTTTATAAAAAAAATCAAGTGTACAAATTATCCGACATTCATTGCATGACATCCTGACAGCTATGTTAGTCCTGTTAAAAATATCCAGGAGGACGGCACACTGCAGATGGCACTTCATAATGTGTTCACTTAAAAGCAGTCATTCTCTACCTCTGAGAGAGCGCAGCTTGATGAAGGCCATAGGACACTTGGTTCAGCCAGTGAAAGCTGCTTGATGAGGGCGTCTTTATTTAGTTAGTTAGTAACTTATTCATTCATTCATTTTATGCAGGAAAATCTGATGAAACTTGAAGGAAAAATGATAGCTTTGCACCTTCTTTGTGCAATCTAGAATCCAAAATCTAGTTCAAATAATGCCTGTGTCTCTGAAAATTGCAAGTGTGAAAAATGGGTTAAAATGCCCTAGACTTTCACCTCTGGAAACATGAGCTTAAACCTGACTTCCTATAGGTTACCAGTGAAATGACTGACTATTTGTCAGTGCCACAAAGCCAATAAATTACTGGGCAACCTGATAGGATTGATTGTCTAAAGATGTCCAGGAGTAGAATATCCTGCCTGGGATGAGGTGTCTAAGAAGAATCCTACAAGTGACCTTCAGGAACAGTCCCTCTCACAGCCCATGCTGTTCTTGTTCCCATTCTGCTCTGCAACAGAAAAAAACTCATTTGCCTAGAATACCATACAGAAGAATATTTTAATAATTACCAAGCAGAGAAATATAATTTTCTTAGTAAACAAGATGTCAGCTCAACAGTACAAAATGTCATATTTACATTCGTCTTATTAAGATTTATACCATTTAATGTTGGGCTTTAGGAATTACGCTATAAACGGAATATAATTTTCATATAAAAGGGATGGTATATTTTTAAATCAAGCCTGTAGAAACTTGCTCATCAGTGGTTTATGAAACTTGAGTACACTGATGCTTCAGTACTCAATTAATGTCAGGCAATATGGATTTCAATCTGGCTTGAAATATATTTAAACAAATGAAGTAGATACAAATGTTGGCTCTTTGGCCAGCCAGTGCTAAAAACCCATTTTCTACCCCATTTATAATAAGAAGTAATCTGAATGTAATTTATCTAAAGCACGATATGTTTCCCTAATTTTTACATGTAACCATTACTTAGAGTTTAAGTAATAGTTATATCCATGGATCTTAGTGCACTTAATTGAAAATGCATGGTATTAAAATATAATACCCCATCCTTCAAAAGTAAAAGGAATAATTGGAGTGGGGGAGCAGGGGCTGGGAAAAGGCAAAGGAAGGCAACCTTAACAAAAATCCTTAAATGCAAACATTTCTTCCCCTTTATGTTATATTAGGATTGTGTTTGAATGAAATTAGTCTCTCTCAGCCCCATATTTCAGTTCAGATTACAAAATTCTCTCATCTGATTGTCACATTTTGCGCTGAAGTCAAATCCTTCTGCAGCAGAGTGACATGTCATGGGTGACAGTGACAAATTGTCACTAAGTAAGGAATAACACATGACAGGGCGTTCGGCCATAATGAGATATATGCATGCCTTGAGAGCGTTTGCAGGCATGAGGCTGAAGGGCGATTGCTCCCAGCACTCATAATGTTGCTAGGTCTCATTAAGACTTTACATACACTGGAAGAGATTTCTAGTGATTAAAAGAAAAAAAAATTATGAATGAGTAAAACATGGCAGCAAGTTTTATTTCTATTCATCCTTACCTAGAAGTTTGTATGGCCCATAGGACTGGGATGAAAAAGGAAAGGTCTTTTATCTCTCTTTTAAAATTGTTATGCTTCTGTCCATCACAGCAATGTCCAAGCTCCTTCCCCTCTAAATTAATAATATCAGTGAAATCTTTGGCCTAACAGACTTGATGGTGCTCCCTGACACATACTCATTTGTAGCCATAAACTCTACATAGGCAAGGTGTTACTCTTCAAATATATAATGATTTTATTAATGTCCCTTTTTGTTGATGTGGGTTTAGAGGTAACACACGGATATGTCAAAGTTCATCGAAAGGTTTTTAACTTATCCTTTGTGATTTGATTTCTAATGACTTTTTAAACTTAGTACCTCTTAATTAATTATAAGCCCAACCGCTAAATCCTGACAAGACTATCATAACATAGGGACTTTTATGAAGCAGGTCAGGCCTGTGGTTAGAAGGCCATAGGAAGTCATATATTCAACTCAGCCAATGTCTTTCACCCCCAGGAATGGAAGAAGAGAAGATGCTGTTAAGAGTTTATTGCAGTCGGCACACTACAGATCTGGTTAACTCGGGAATCAGGGCAAGGTATAGGACAGTTGCTTGTTCTGAGAAAAACTTGGAAGTGAGGTAAAAAGAAGTGAGTAGAGCTTATGGCCTGTCAATAGAAAAAGCAGTTGACTGACCTTCCCATGCCTCAGTTTCCTTGTTTATGAAATACAGCCATGACATTTAGTTCCTTCACCACCCGTGAAACTTTCAAGGATAAGAATATTCCCAATTCAGGATACAAATATTTTTGGTGTTAGCTGCAACTTATGAGAAGTTTACCACCATAAGCAGTAGTGACATTCTCTCATTCAAGACTAAAAAAAACACCTTATCATTTTTGTCTAAAAAGGAAAGCCAAAGTCTCCTCTACAATACATGTACTGTCTCATTTTGTTATAAAAATGAAGATATATCAGCAACATTGTCATTGTCCCAATAATTAGCCTCAGTCCAGAAGCTGAGACTGTGTCCCTGCTTGGATTCCTGACACAAGATCACCTGCTTGTTAAAACAAACCTTAGTGGCAAATCCCTTTATTAGTCACAGTAATGCTTGGTATTTCAATAGCATCTGTCAGTAAAGAGCTTCACACCCTTTACAGAAAAAAACCTCTTCCTATTTTGCTACCAGATATGTGTCTCCATAAGCTACAGCGAAGCTATGGACTCAGTTCAATTGTTGACAGAGCAGAAACAGGAAAAACAGATCTCCCAGATCTAAGGAATTTTTCCAGCATGATATTCTTCTGGATATCCCAAACTTATTTCCCAAAACTCAATCATAAAAACAGAACTGATGTTGAAAGCCTTTCCATTTGGATTTGAATTAAAAAAGAATCAGCGGACGCTACCACAGTGCTAGGAATGGGGCAAACCAGTAACACTTTCCATTATAGAAAATAATTAGAGCCTATCGGATTGGCCTAAGGCCTCGGATTCAAACCCTTACTCATGTAAATGACTCCCACAGAGGTATTTTTCTTCCTGCCAAGGAAAGCAGTTTGTGCCCTTACCTCTCATCCGGCATGTCCCCAGCCATACATCCCAGCCTCCAAGCAGTGATGCCAATCACCAGCCTCAGCTCTCCCATTCAAACAATAAAGTCACAGGCCTCTTGGATCAGAGAACAACCCCTATGGCTGGAGCTGACAACCTTGGATTCGTCTCTCTTCCAGCAATAAATGAGTTATGCGAGCACATAAATTTCAATTACTCACTGCTTTGGAAAGGGATTTCTGGATTGTATTATCTGTAGCTTTATCCCTGGCAGTGGGGCCACCCAAGCATTTTTCAAACAAGAGCGACACCTGGGTTTTTGCATTTACTCAAACAAGCTGGTTTATGCTTGCAACCCTTAACTGTCCCACAGAAATATGTTTCACAGATGGGATGGCCATTGAAACAAACTGGGAAGTGAACACAATGATGGCAGTTTTATGCATTGGCAACTTGTCTGTTTTAATTTTAGACTTTCTTGATGGCTGTGTTGGCCCTTGACAGCCATGGCCCCCGGATAGTGCAGAACAGGATTTTATTATTTTTTTTTCCAACAGCACCATTTATACTTATTATATCATAGCATTCTACAAAGCAATGCATTTGCTGCTGCTATTTATGGCGAAAAATTATGACAATGAGCCTAATTGTTAATTTGCACCCATGAACAGTGCATGAATATGCTTTAGTGTATTGCCTTTGTAACTTGCATTATGGCTGTCCTGGTGCAAACATGCAAGGGCTAGTCCATGTTGAGTGGAACAGACTACAGAAACATGCCTAAAGACATGCAGAGGCTCCCAAGCTTCAGGGTATCCAATCCTGACTTGGCCACCCTGAGGTGGCGAGACCTTCCTGTGAGTCACGGGGGGCACACCAGCCTCTAGGAATTGTCCAGGTCTCTTGAGAAGTTCTCTAATGTGAGCAGTCAAGAGAAATGTTGTAAGCAGAAGTGGATACAGGGAACGTGCCCAAATTTTTTCCTATGCAAATCTAGGGTTAAGCCAGCTTGGGCACAAAAATGAAGTGAAGGCAAGTTCAGTATCTTCCCAGAATGTTCTAGGTTCAATAGTGTAGGACCTGGTAGATCCTCAAAGAGAAACATTAACACTAGATCTGGAAGGTCAGGCACTTGTAGGGATTCAGTTGTCTATCCCAAAACCCAGGAACACTAATTAAAGCCTCAGGGAGCTAACTGGATTCAAATAAATGAAGTTGCAGTAGCCAGATAATTTTGAAACTGAGGTGGCTGTGGGTCCCTTCTCAAAGGAATGAGCAGAGAGGAAAGCAAACCGAAAGAACCACAGGAATGTGCGTGGAAGACCTCAAAGTGTGTACAGATTAGCATACTTTTAATACGTTTGGATACCAAAATATACTGAACAAATGCAGTTTGGTTTTGATCACTGAACGAACATTCCTTTATATTGCCAAGTATAATGGAAGCTTTCTTCCTGTTTGAGCAGTGAAAACAGAGATGGATCTTAGTTAAAGTAAACATTATAAACAGTTAAACAAAAAGGTGGAAAAAAAAACAGCATTCTGAAATGAAAATGTTTTGCTTTTGCTTAGTGACTTTTAAACATGGTCGGAAAGTAGGTACTAGCATTTTTCCACTTAATGTCATAGTTTTCCATTTTTGCAGAGCATGGTAATTGCATAAAGCTTATACAGAGATAAGAAAAGTCTTACAGAAATGTTTGACCTAAAACAAAGAGGTTCCTAAAACCTCTTCTCCAATTAATATTTCTTCAAGTGCTGCTGCTGTATTCACTCTATCCCCATTCCCAGACATGGATACAGCTAACTGGGAGGGGTGGGTAAGAAAAAGCCCAGTTTGCATAGTTGGTACTTCTAGGAGACTTACCAATCTTGAAACTGAAGGCTGGAGTTTAAAACTGGTGTTACACAAGAGAGGAGATTGGCCAAACAGAGTTCAGTGCATTGTGGATCTCTAAAGAAGCAGCAGACATTCAGGGCTGTGTTATGCCTTGTCTCTCACGTGCACTGAACCTGTCTGCCTGTCAGACCCCAGCCTAGCTCACTTTTACTAGCTCAGCGCTGTGAAGTATGCAGCAAGGGGAGAATGAAGCATAGCAAAGGATGCAGCAGACTAGACTGTCATGCATTGGAGCCTCAAAGTTCAGTAGTACCATGGGAGACTGGCATTCCTTGTGACAGGGACCCCTAGCCAAACTTAAAAATCCATTCAAATGGGAATTGAGTCCCGAGCCTTTATACAGAAACCTATTTGAGCTGAGAGTAAACCAGAAACAGTTCTAGTGTTGTCTCTTTTTTTAGTTTGGATGTGTTACTAACACAGTATAACGCTACAGTCAGCTACACATCATCCCAACTGTAAAAATTAAAAAGAGCTGTTGAATGTCAAGTGATGAAGCACTAAGTGTCACAACTTCAAAAGTCCTGTTTTTCTGGCAATATTTACTTATTCACATGACACATTAACATATGTAATAAGTACATAAAAGAACAAATGTCATATGGAGAAGAGAAACCAATGTGTACCCATAACACAGTGAACAGTATCAGAAAAGCCTTAGATTGTTTTAAATTCATGACTCATATACCTGAAACACCATCCCCATGCTATAATAACTCTCCTTTTCTTCTGTGACTCTACAGCACCTTACACTGTCAGGGTTTATGGCTGTTGCTCTTCTTCTCTGCCTCAACACACCTAGCAGAGGAGTTTCCTTTCCACCGTATTTCTTCTAGACGAGTTTATGAAAAAAATATGAGGTAGAACTATAAAGAAGAGCTGTTCTCTAGGAAGTTTCTTTAGCTCAAACTTTGCCAGCAATGGCTCATCCTCCAGTCCTTAACTCATACAAGCAGTGCACGTTATTAAACCATGAGACTGCCACAGGATTATTATGTAAGATTACGATCAGATCTTGAAAGTTCGTTTTGTCTCAGCTTTTAAACTGGCATACGCTTAACTGTTTGCTTGCTTCCAAATTATGTCTAATGTCCATTGCATGTGTCATATGGCAAACATCAGCCAGTTCTGCGAAAGCTGTTTCTAAACATGCTTGGTTAGGTTTTTTTTTAAGACAAGTTTATTTCCCCTGCCAAATTTAAAGAATAGACAGCCTGACATGTATGCAGCATTTTAGCTTCACGGTCAATGGTCTTCATTCATTATTTGGGTGTGAAAAAACGTGTAAGAAATGAAATGCTGCTACAGCCTTCCCTGCATCTGATACTAGTAATCACTTCCTTCAATGAAAATACTGTGAGTTTGGTGTATATATGCAAAGAAAATAGAAACATAAAGGCAAATGATGAAAATGTATGAGCCAAATAATAATTAAAAAAAAAAAGCATTAAATTTGAGGCCAGTACATCCCAGACTAAAACTCTTTTATTCTTCAATAGAATAAAGATTTTATTAATATTCAGCTACTAAGTTATAACAGATACATGTTGCCATTTTAGACTTCTAAAGAGCGTGGAGATCTGTGGCTAAATAAATCTCCCAGTTTTTAAACTAGCACAACAGTAGCAAAGACACTAACTATGTGCTATTTATTATATAGACTAATATATTTGACAGCTGAACTGAGACTCTCACTGTTACCTTCAAACTTGAACTTCGACTTGACCTAATCCCATATCAAATGATAACAGTTTACCATCTGTCCTTGGTCAGCCCAATGGAAGACTTCAAAGGATAGATTTAATAGCATATAGTTTGGCCTTGACATACAGACTGTATCTGTTCTTACTTAAAGAACAATAAAACCTTGTATTTAATTTTTTTCCCCTTTTTTCTTTAACAGATGGAGGGCTGGTGTCTTATTCCATTCTGTCACCCCATCTGGACGCCTTAAATGTGATACTAAGGGAAGCATGGGGTGAGCCCACCAAAAGCTCGGTTCAAATTGAGATACAGTGAAAGAGGAAGGAAAATAGACCGATACCTATCTTGCATCATGGCAAATTAAAGGCATTTAAGGCTGCCATAGGGAAATGTGGAGAAGAAATCAGTGCTGACTTGTGAAATAATGGTGGCAGAATGTAGCAATGCATCACTGGAGTGCACTGCAAGCTTCCAAAGAAGTACAGATACTTCATCAGTGACACCTAATTGAAAATAAACATTTTTGTCAGTCAGTTTATGCGGCACACTGCAAAGCAGTAAACCGCAAGTCTAAACATCACAGGAATCACTTTCTGCTCACTGTTCCTCCTGAGATCTCACCTGGCTGAGTTTACCACAGGAAAACCTTCTTTAGGGAATTCAGAGAATGCATTTTAATCTCACTGCAAAATTAACAATTCTGCTCTTTTCTGAATGAGCTCTTCATTATAATCAAGAGTTCAAAAGTTGTTTTTTTTTTTTTTTGTGAAATACTCCCATGATTTAATACAGCAATGGCATATTTTTAACTCATAGTAGATTCAGTTAACATATTTAGCAGATGAAGGACCACTGAAATAATTCAGTCTGAGCTACTATCTGTTTAACGCGGGGCAAAGGGTTGAACCCAGTAATTCCTAAAGGAGAATATCTTTTTCTGACTGTGAAAATGTACTACAGTAGTAGTATGATTATAACAAGTATCGTACCAATGCATGCTGACTCCTTTGTCTGCAAATACTCTGCAGTCAGCTACAGACAAGGTCTTCTCTTTTCACATCTCTGGAGTAACGAGCACAATCAGCAGTGCTATAAAAGAATAAATAGCAAATGAGTTTATTTTTAGGGGTCATTCCGAGTTTACTCTGGTCACTTACATATCTGGACTTCAATGTTCCCTTGAATTTCAGACCAGTGAAGAAACATCTTATCAGTGGTGGGGTGCTTTCATGTTAAGGTACTGCCCCTGATCTTATAATCAAGAGCTTCAGTCCCCAGTTACCTTTTTCACAGAGTCACAGAATGTCTAGGTTGGAAAAGACCTTTAAATCATCAAGTCCAACTGTACCTGTTCTCCCCCTAACTATATCTCTAAACACCTCATCTACCTGTGTTATAAACTTGATGCTTTAAAACTAGTGAGTTCTGACATCAAGTAAGTTAGGGGAAGAAAGGAAGGATAGCAAGATAAGCAAAGATAAATGATTATTTAATATTAGGAATTTATCTGTATCCATTCCAGGTGTCTGTATCATTCTGTAAAAGTGATAAAGCAACATAACTCCCTTCCGTCCTAGAAAAGGATACTGATCAGTCACCATGGACTAAAATGCATCATGTATTCATGTCAAACAAAACTTCGACAGACAATGCCAAGTCCAGTGACCAAGGCTTTGTGAAAGTACGACCAGGTTTTTGATCAAAGAATCTCTGCACAGACTACTCTATTAATAATATTTGAGAATATTATTTACCCTGAAATAAAATTTTAAAAAAAATCTCCAAAATAAAAGGAGAAGGGTATCGTAGTTTAGCCCCAATCAGCAGCTGACCACCACACAGCCACTCACTCACAGCCCCCTATGCGGGATGGGGAGGAGAATGGGGAGACAAAAGTAAACCTTGCAGGTTGGGATAAGGACAGCAAAGGGAGGGGAAAGTAAAAACAACAGGACTTATTACAAAAATATACAAAACTGACAATGCACAGTGAACCATACAACTTAGAGCCATCAGGAAGCCAGACAATCCCTGAGCCTCACGTCCTGTAGCTGTGCTGCCACCCCGCTACTAGCCCCCTTTTATACTGAGCATGACATCACATGATATCAAATGCCCACTTTGGTTAGTTGGGGTTACCTGTCCTGGCCATCTCACATCCCAACATCTGGTGAAAAATAACCCTATCCTAGCCAAATCCAGGAGAAAGAGAGGAAAGTCAAATTGATCTGGACCAAATATACTTTTCTGTGGCAAAGATAAAACACCTGCATTTTGTTTGGATTGAAACAAATCATTTTGGTAGCTTTTTTTTTTTTTTAAAGGATAGAAAATGCAAATCTGTATTGTTACAAAACTGCTGATGCCAATTTTCCCCGTGGTCACCTCTGACTTTTATTCACAATTTGCAATGCTTAGGTAGATCACTTGGAACAGAACAGCCCTGTTTCAGTCTCCCAGGACAGCACCCCAGCCCTGAAGCAATAAAGCTATTTGAAGTATGAATCTCTCCTATTGACATTGTTCCACTTTGGGAAATGAGCATTTCCTAGATCAAAGACTCCACTTGAGTGGATACCTTAAACACAAGACTGCATAATTACTTTATATAAAATATATCTAGCCTGAAAGCTCCAGTGCAATCTCGGCTTCAAAATGCACTCTGGCTGGGGAGTTATGTACTCTTCTGACACATAGGAAGGGCTTGATTTAAATCCCTGTCGTCAGTTCTTCTGTAAGAGACCACAGGACAGCACTTCCATGGAGAGCAGCTCCAAGGAGTCAATTTTTCAGGAAGCAATAAACAACTAAGCACTTGTGTATATGCTGCAACTTCTGTGCAGTCAAAAACTGGGAAAGGAGGATTTGGACACGGAAATGTCTGTTCTCTACCAGTACCTGAGGCACTCAGCATGAGGCAGGCCAGCCGGCACGCACACACCCAAATCCCCAATCCTCACCTGAACCGTGAGGGAATGGCACCTGACAGCATTATAAAGTAAAAATCTTCACATATGTGTATGTTTGTTGGTAAGGGGTGTTTCTACCTTATTTCCTCTAACGGACATTTCTCCTGTTCACTGACATGCTTTTACCGGTGCTCCTGTAGAGGTAACCAATGCAGCCTGTCTGCCTTGAGATAAAACCTGCAATGATGCTGAGATTCGTACCAAACTGGGGGGGGAAGGAAACATGTTAAAGCTCTTTCCCAAAGATCTCAGTAGGTCTCAAGGAATCAGTTTGCAGTTCTTCCAAAGGTGTCAGGCTGGGGGATCTGTTTGAAGGCTCCAATATGGTAGCAAACCTGATTTCTTAACGATTTGTCCTTTCTCATCTGCAGAGGGAAGCAAGTCAAGTGTGTCCTTATGCACTAGTTTAGTAAAATGGATGTGCAGTACACACTTCATTACAACTGTCACAGGGATTAAAAGTATCTTGAGGAAATGGCCCCAACTCCTTGTAATTATCTTTTGAAGAAAAAAAAAAAACACAAACAAAAAAAACCCAACAAACAAAAACAAAAAAAAAGCCCCAAACAAACCCCACAACAAAGTATCTCAAGGACAGAAGAGTTTGAGGGACTAGTGAGCAGCTACCAGAGGCCATGGTCTCAGCAGTTCCCCCTGTGAGCCTGGCTCTCCTGCAGTGTCCCAGACCTATGGCAGGAACAATGGGCCCCATGAGCCAGGGAGCATGCAGAAGTCCTCAGAGAAGGAGAAGCCCTTCCACGGATGTCTGCAGGACAAGGCTGAAAGGCATCCAGCTTTGTGTCTGACAAATGCTGCCCTCCGATGGCACATCAGCATGCCCACTCGTACACTGACACCCCTTGGTCTAAAATGCTTCAACAGGCCCCTAACCTCATCAAAAGGGCAAAAGGAGAGGGTACATGACAATCACTGGGTTATTCTTTCTGGTTCAAGTCCTCTGAAACATATTGCCAGATGACAGATCCAGTGAGCAGAGCTCCAAGGTCTGTCTGCGCTTGTAATACGCCACAGCCCTCCCCAGCTTTCAGGTACTGTTGGTCTCCAAAGTCCCTTGTCTGTGGAGCTGACAACTTCCAGCTCCTTTCCTGACTACTTGCCAGCAAATATCCTCTTTGTTGTCACAATGAGGATGCAGGTGCCTGTGGAGTTGTCTCTGATGACCCTGCTCAGGGCACATCTCCACAGTGCACTCCCCTCAGTACAACCACGCAGTCCTAATGGCCCTCTCTCAGGTGTTCTCAGCTTACAAGAATGTCTTTCCACTACGCCACCAGTCTCCAACAGTCATGAGACCTGTTGTTTTGAACTTGGCTTTAAGTCCTGAATACATGTGAAGTTTTATTAAATAAACACATCACTTGTCTGAAAGGTGCCACAGAAGACTAAGGCACCCATGTCTGAAACAACTTTATCTAGATAAGGGCAATGGCTACACTTTTATGAATGCTCTTTGTGGAGAAGGAGGCTTGAACTGGGTACAACTAATAGGTTTACAAACAGATGCAGAGTATAAATGTATAAGGGAAAAGGGATTATAAATTGAAGAGAGCATGGAAGGGAAAAAGATAAATCTATGGACTCTGTTCAGATCCAGCCTGTGCCCTGGATGATAACTGCTTATCTTGTGCACTTAAGTGAAGTTGGTCACAGAAGGCACTCAGATACACATAGCCACTTCTGGCTAACAGAGAATACTCTTCTGCCTCTTTCTCAAACTCCGGAAATCACTTCTCCAACAGAAGTGGGTCTGCCTCAAGTGATGCCAAACCACCTTCCAAATTTGCTGTGGTCAGAGCTCTGCTGTTCTGGGGCAAACCCATAGCTTTTATGCAATAAAAAAGTAACTGACTTTGGATTTGCTATGTACTTTTTCTCAGATGCTTCTCACATATGGATTGTTTCCAGTGCATGTATATAGTTTATATATGTTTACAGTTTCGTAAAATTTTAAAAGCTTTGGCAGTGTCTCAGCCAGAGCTGTGATGTAGGTCTAGTGTGTGTTTATGGGGCCTGAGCTGAGTATCAAAATAGTGTGAAGTTTCAAGCACCTTTGTGGACTTGCAGGTGTAATGAAGCAGAAGCTGTAACCCAAGCAAAGAGGATTTCATCTGCATCTAAAAACCAAAGTTTTCCTACAACATCAAATTCCTGACTGAGCCTCACTGTAATCTCTTAGATAACCACCAGATCCCAGGCAGTGCACTCCTCTTGGGGACCTGTAGAGCTGTCTGAAGGAACACACAGTCTGTCATCTCCCAGTGCCACCCAAGGTCTCACAACCTCCCTGACACCTCTGCAGCCCACACTGCTCTGCACATGACAATCCTGAGATATACCTCGTATTCTATGGCCATGGGGCCATAGAATATGTCACATAACTTAACCCAGGCCTTACTGTGCCCGAATTGAGGCAGACCCCACTGGGGAATGGGGGAAGGGAGCATCAGCAAGCGCCCGTCTACTCTCAGATGTATAATTTATCTTTAGTCTCAGGTTTTGGTTAAACATCTCAGAATCACAGAATGTACTGAATTGAAAAAGATCTCTAAAGGTCATCTAATCCAACCCCCCTGAAGTAAGCAGGGATATCCTCACTCGATCAGGTTGCTTAGAGCCCCATCAAGCCTGACCTTGAATATCTCCAGGGATGAGTCCTCCACCACCTCACTGGACAACCTGTTCCAGTGATCCACCATTCTCATATTGATTTTTTTCCTAATATCCAATCTAAATCTCCCCCTTTCTAGTTTAAAACCATTACCCCTCATCCTGTCACTCCATGCCCTCATGAACAGTTCTTCCCCAGGTGTCTGACAGGCACCTTTCAGGTACTGGAAGGCCACTATAAGGTCCCCCCCAGAGCCTTCTCCAAGCAGGACAAGCCTAACACAGCCCATCCTCACAGGAGAGGTGCTCCAGCCCTGTAATTTTTGTGGCCTTCCTCTGGACATGCTCCAACAAGTCCATGCCCTTGTGTTGAGTGCTCCAGAGCTGGACACAGTATTCCAGGTGCAGTCTCACCACAGCAGCGGAGAGTGGCAGAATCACCTCTCTCAATCTGCTGGACACACTTTTTTTAATCACAGCCCAGGGTGTGATTGGCCTTCTAGGCTGCAGATGCACATTGGTAGCTCATGTCCAGATTTCAGGTTCTTTTCCTCAGGGCTGCTTTCCAGTACATCATCACCTAACCTGAACGGATAATGAGGATTGTCCCACCTCAGGTGCAGGACCCTGCATTTGGCTTTGCTGAACTTCATGAGGTGCATCTGAGCCCACTTCTCCAGCCTGCCCAGGTCCCTCTGAATGGTATCTTGTCCGTTTAGCACACTAACCTCAATACCCAGCTTGGTGTTGTTAGTGAAACTGATGAAGGTGTACTCAATCCCACTGTCAATATTATTAATAAAGAAATTAAACAGTACTGGTCCCAGTACAGACCTTTGAGGATCACCACTTGTCACCATCTTCCACCTGGTTGTAGAGCCACAGACCACCACCCTCTGTATGTGACCATCCAGTCACTTCCTTATCCAGCGAACAGGCCACCTATCAAATCCTTATCTCTCCAACTTAAGAGAGAAGGATGCTGGAGAGGACTGTGTAAAAGGCCTTGCAGAAATCCAAATAGATGACAGCCGTAGCTCTTCCTTTGTCTACTGATGCAGTTACTCCACTGTAGAAAGCCAGTATATTGGTCAGGCAGGACTTGCCCCTAGTAAAGCCATGCTGGCTGTCTCGCTTCACCTCCCTGTCTTCCATGCACCTCAGCATAGCTTCTATAAGGATCTGTTCCATGATCTTCCCAGGCACAGAGGTGAGGCTGACAGGTTGGTAGTGCCCAGGGTCCTCCTTCGTACACTTTTTAACAAATGGCTATAATGTTTCCTTTCTTCCAGTCACTAGAGAATTCACCTTACCATCATAACATTTCAAATATCATGGAGAGTGGCTTGATGACTAGATCAGCCAAATCCTTTGGGACTCTGGGATGCATCTCATTGGGTCCCATGAACTTACATTCAGGTTCCTCAGATAGTCACAAACCTTAGCTTCGCTTCCATTGAGAGGGATTTTGTCTCCCTGATCCTAGTCTTGTGGGCCATCAACTTGAGAGTGGTGAGGAGAGAGGTTGCCAAGCTGCCTCCAATCTTAATATCCCTGAGGACCTCACTTGCAGCAGATCCAATATCTCTTCGCTCAAGGAGAGATGTCTATTTCTTGCTTCAGGAAGTTGCCATCAAGGCATCCAGGAGTCTCTTGGATTACCTACAGCTCGCTCTACTATTTTTCCAACACCTCACCCCCAAATCTCCCCAGGCTCCTCCTCAGTGAGTCCTCCTGTTCCCAATCTTGCTCTATCCTTGAGAAAAGCTATACACAGTGATAGGCTCCACCCTGTGAACACCTGGCAATTAGATCATACAAGTCCACTTCTGAAAAAAAACTCACCTTGCATAATTGTACACTAGTCCTTATATGGGCTACCATGTACAATAACATTGTGGCTCTATTGCTTTTATAACCTCACTATAACATCCTCTTGAAGCCAAATAAATAGCTTTTGTTGATAGGTCTTCAAGCAGGCAATCCAACAAGCAGTGGAGGTTTTGCACATAAAACTATTAAAACACAAGTTAACATGAAGGGTCAACTTTTTGTATTGCTACAGCAAGCAGTGAGAAGATAAAGACAGAACACATTTCTGTAATGGGCTAATTACACTCTAAATACAAAAGAGCATGGGATGTCTACTTAGCTAGGTTGTATTAAACACTGATGGATCTAGCTATGGTGGACACTGTAGTTTGCATTCCTTACAATACCTGCACATCTGTTTCAAACCACTTCCTGACAATCTAATTTCCCCCTTGAAATTTCAGAAGATATAGGCACTAGCTTTGTCTCCCCTCACTACCCTCAGAGAGTGAAGCACAGCTATTTTTACTAGCATAACAAAACACCTTCCATTTAAACCAAACTTGTATAAACAATGCGAGCCTTTTATTGCTTTTACACACTGTGCTAAACATTGATATTTCTCATTTTGAGAAAACACCCGCTATGAATAAATAGTTCAAATTCACCCCACAAACTGATGAACTGATTGCAATTATACAATTACTAGAAAACTGGAAAATTGTAAACAACTGCTTCAAAAAGTAAATATACCTAGTCTTTTATTAATAATGTACTAGCAGCTTTCCATAAAATAATAGCTATCATTTTAAAAAGATCAGATCTTCAAAATGTGAAGAAAATATATACTGGTTCACTTTTCACAGCTGTACAATGTGGAGGGTTTCAGGAATGTAATGGGAGAGATTGCACTAATTGTTGCAAATAACTAAGCAGTCAGAATTTGCTTTCTCATGAAGTTCTATAAAGTGCAAAGAACTACTAGAAGCACACTATGACTTTTGCCAGGTTTTTAAAGAGAGGCAAGAAAGGCTCCAAAATTAATCCAGTCTCAGCAACAGAAACAGACGCTGAACCCAGCAGCATGCTGACTCCCAGCACCCTGCTGTAAGCATTAGGAGGTTTCCCTCAGATAAAGATGCAGAAATGTGCCAACTTCTGCCCTCCATAACACCAGCAGAGTTATTTAAGGTGACTATACAATCTAGTCAGTCAAACTTGTGTACCGCCAGGTAATGATACTTTAGCTGTAAAGGGCTTTAGGAAACGGGCAGTCTAATGAATGACTGTTTGGTGCAGCACATGCATTTGCCACTTTGATTAATGCATTTCCTAGCCCAGGAAAGGCCAGATGATGAGTTCAGTGCAACCTCTGAAAATTTAAAGCAACTGGCTTTTTAATAATGGAGGACATATCCATGCTACTCATTTGTGTCAGATACAGGAATTTAGAGAAGAACCTGTGTAATGTCCACTCAGATAGCTCCTTAGATCTGACTGAATAGACTGCTTTAATCCAGAAGACCTCCATAGGACACTAACATTGTATCTAAATAATGCCATTCAGGACTTGAGCAAAGGACCAGAAGACGAAGTGACATGTACTGGCTGGGGATTTTATATGCAGTTTAGCACCTGACTTAGCATGTGATCCTGAGCAAGCTGAACAGTATTTCTGGCCCCGTTTCCCAACCTTTAATAAGGAACAGGGTACCTAGTTCCTAGATATGAGCTCCTATCAATGAGGCTGTAAGGCTCAACGTTTGCCGAACAGATTGGGATCTTTGGAAGAAAGATATACAAAATCATTATTGATCCCAAATGTTTTGTATACTCTGTTGCTGCATTCAATAGAAGTCAAATATAGGACATGTTCCTACAAAAACACCATGTAGAAATTTCTCTATTGTCTCTTTCTACTTTATCAAGCAGCCCATGGAAATCTTTAAAGTCCTTAGTCAATACTATCTAAAACATCAAGACTTATTTTACACTCCACATTCTTTGTAATTTCTCTTTTTCTCAAACAGGTACTATACTTGTGGGAAGAATGCCTTCTCTTCATAATTACAACACACAAAGCTTCAGACATGCACAGTTCAGGTGAAGGCCTAAAATTTTGAAGGCTCTCATTATCCTTCCAACACAAAGAGACTTTCCTGGGGACCGCTGCTTTTGCGTGAAAGGATGTGTATTTTGTTTCCTTTCAATGTTACAGTGAAAGATAATGTCATGACCACCTCATACGTACTGGTAATCCATTTCATGAACAATCAAATACACCTATTGTATAAGGTTAGCTTTATTATAATACAAGAAACCCATATAGGGTGGCCTAGGAGCAAACTGGTTCCAACTTGTCCCTTCCAATCATTCACCTTCTATTGCATGTCTCTTGGAGTCATAGGGCTAGCACGTACATCTTGACAGCCCTGGAAATTATTCTAAATCAGTTCATCCTATTCCAGTCAGCACTACTTCTGATTACAAAGTTAATAGCTTAAAATGGACATTCTAGAGTTAACCTTGTGACCTGCAAAATTGGTGACAAGAGCAGCAGCAAAATGGGGTGCAAGCACCAAGCTGAGGGTGACAGCACTTATTGATGCTTGAGGACCCGTTGCTAGAAGCAATGCTGAGGAATAGACATAGTTGTAGGTTTTTTCATACTCTCTTTTGGCCTGCAAAAGTTTGCTTTCCACAATGGATTTTCACATGTTACTTTTTATGTGCACTTCTCAACAGGAAAATATCAGTGATCACAGAAAATATCAGTGATGAAGCACAACAGTGCAGCAAAATACTGCAGTGTTTGAAGGCAAAAGAATTTCTGAGAAAGGAGCGTAGGACTCTTAGGACAGGTATCCAGAGCTGGACAACAATCATTTTGGCCAGTGTTTGAATGATTTACATCCAGCCCAGTAACAGATTACATTAAGGTAGTAACAGCCATGGAAACATTATTTCTTAGATAAAAGAAGGCTTTAAAAATTCTGTCTGAAAACAAACCACCCAACCCAATTCTTTTTTTTTTTTTTTTCACCAAAGGGTTGTACACTTGGCAGGTTTAGCAAGCTCACCACAGGCTTGACTGAGCAATAATATTCACACAGCAAAGGGGGCAGGAACATATAAACTGGGAGAAGCAAAAGTAATCAGGACTGTGCTACTTGCCCCATGTACCCATTAGACCAGCTTAGTTGTGATGCAAATCCACTCTCTGATATCCAGCCGATCTGTAGAAATATGTGAGACAGGAATCAACCAAATGAGTCTCATTCTCCAAATATAAGACTTGACAGGTCTGAATGTGGATTTTAATGCCTGACCAGGGAAGGAAAGACATTCTGGTGATGGAAACTTTTTGTAGAACAAAAAATTCCAACAATTTGCTTTTCCATTCTGTAAAGCATTAAGGACGCAGTTTTGTCTTCAGAAATAATTTACAGGTAACAACTCCGAAAATAAAGCCTCTTTTTATTCTCTCTCCTTGGACTTGCAGTGGTAAAGATTTAAAGAACTATATTTGATCCATTAGGCTGAGGAACTCACAGTACTGTACATTGTTTAATGTACTAAATTTAGTTGACTTCTGTCTCTTTCAATTACCCTTCTAAAAAGGACAGGTGAAAAATAATGTCTCTCTTCATATCATTTGGTTTGCTGTTGATTAATTCTTCTCTTCTAGTGCTTGCTTATGTTTTGTAGAGTAGGGAGGACAGAACAGCTTAAGGGGGGGAAATCTTAATAAAAAGCTCTTTTTTTGAGCCTGAGCTTGTAGAGTTTTCCCTTTCACATTTATATCTCATCAATAAAATGTCAGGATTGTTGATAAGGACAGAAAAGTCAGGCAGAAAATGAACTGAATCTTAACTTTGGTAAAATAGGCCAACTGTAAGAAATCCTGAACGTAAAAATAAATTTGTGTGCATGCCATCCTCACTGTTAATGTGATGCAAAACTAAATACAAGTTTTACATAATTAATCCACTGACTTGTCCATTTTTTGCTACAGCAAAGAACTGTAGAGGAATATCATGCCCTAATTCTTAAAAGAACACTGCATCAGTGGTACTCTTAAATATTTCAGAAATAGTTCAGTTCCATTTGGTATCACTTACGTGTGTGCCCTCTGTAAGATATGTACAACTCTTAACAACCCCTCTGCCTCTTTCAGAAGGAAGTAGAAAGTAGGCATGAATTCTGGGACAGGTCTTGAACTCAGCTTCTTTTTTGCAGAGGATACAACAGTGAGTGGCAAAGGGTGTCTGTCTGTGATGTCCTCCAAACATCAAATGGTAATCAAATACTTTGGTGAAGAGGAAGAAAAGAAGATGAATGTATTTTAGTGATATGTTTAAATTTCCAAAATAGTAATTGCTGAACTTGACTGCACTCAAAAACCTTTGTCTGAAAACAGGCAGAAGTAGCAAAAATCTGCCCAGGGTTTCTGCAAAATCTGAGTGATCAAAATAAGTATCAAAGTTTTATGCCTCAACCTTGTTTCAATGCTTGGACTGGGCTGATATTCCATAAAGATTAAAAAAAAAAAAAAAACCAAACAAAAAACAACCGAAGCTTTTGGAGAGGAAGGAAGTGCTCCATTCATAAACCTGCTAATTCCAACCTTCCTGTTGGAAACAGTTACAAAAGCCTCCTTTGCTACATTTGATAGTGGTTCATTAATTATCAGGATTAATATACCACTAAATTTTAATGCAGAAAATTCAGCACAATCATGTACATTTCATTGATTCTTCCAGAGAAACACAAAGCAAGAAATTCAGATCCTGTAGTAAGACCTGAAAGAACTTATGAAAGGATTTGAAAAACTAGTGCATCCTACAACAGCAGTGGTGACAGTAAATGAGGTAATAGACTAGTATCAAAGGCAGAGGTGATGACCTCCCACGGCAGGGGGTTGGAACTAAACGATTTTTAAGGTCCCTTCTAATCCAAACCAGCCTATGATTAGTAAGCCTACACAGAGCTGTTTGGACTTGTTACTTCCTGGAGACAAGTGTCTGTGGAAGAGACAGCCTGAAATCCCTCTTTCTCATTCACCCACCAGATGCTCCCTACCCTTTCTCTCAATTAATGTTTTCTTCAGACACAGTGATGCCACCAGGAACTGTGGAAGAACAGATCACACCTGCACCATAGCACGTACAAACATAAGTAGCTGGCAATGCCTTAAATTCTGCTAGAAAGTATGTATGTAGGTAGACAAGTCTGATAATCTTATGTGCCAGCAGATCACACACTAGCAACAAGTCACTGCTTGTGATACAACAGCAGGTGTGTTCTTGCCCATAACTGGAATGCACCTATTAGTGCAGAGTTCAAAATTTACCAGTTCAGACAAAGATATCTTCTTCAGGTTGTGACAAAGACAACAAAAGGGAAATATCTTATTAGATTTTTTTTTCTTTACGAATAATCTATTTAATGGATGCTGTTTCTCAGTTAAAGCTCCACTTTATGGACAGGTAGTCATTCTTAGAACAGAAAATGATGAAAGGCCCTTTGCCACCAGAGATTCAGATCCCTGTTTGGCTGGTGTTCTACTAGACTGATCAACTGTTGGGCACATAATATCCCCTGGCACTTCTTTAAAGAAGTCTTGCAGCTTGAAATAAAACATGCAGGTTTAAGATTTTGGACACTCTCCATTTCTTGCTGCTGACCTACATGGGCTATCTGTGCATTCAGGCAGGTTTCCACAATAAACAAGCTCCCAGTGGAATGTGAAACAATATATAAACATCTCTGCCCGTCTTCCAATCTAGATACTTGAGAACTCATGAGATAATTAGGGTCTTATAATCTATGCTGTCACTGCCTTGGCGACCATTAATACATTAAGAAACTCAAACACTCCCAAGAAACTATACCGAGACTGAAAACTATGATGCCTATGAAGAAAAGGAATACTCTGGAGGTTGAACATCATACACCTGGGTAAAACTGTTTTCCAGAAGAAAACAGTTCTTCGGTACAATTTTCTAATTCCCAGTTTGATAGTCTTTTGAAAAAGATAATAGGATTGTGGAAAGCAACACCATAACGTGGAAACGCAATGAACTGTAGGCTTCTCTCATGAGTCTCCAGATGTGTTTGTGGGGCAGAAGTAGCATGAAAATGAATGGAAAGAGAAAAACAATGTCTGTATGCCTTGTGCATACATGAAGAGGTGCTATGCTGGAAGAGAGGAATAAAAGAATTTAGGGGATAGTGGAGAACAATCCCTTTTCCACTACTTTTGTTCCCTCAAAGGCTCCCTGTAATGTCACAGTCCCTGCCAAGCTGCAAAGCCCACTGACCCTCAGTGATTCAGTGGGTTGCCCAGTACCCATACAGGACTCAGGTTTCTGGTCCTGAGACTTTGAACACTGCAAGCATGGCTCTGATTAGAACAGTGCATCAAACAGCAATTACACTTCTCTGCACTTAGTGGGGGAAACCATGAGATTGAATAGGATTGAAAGAGACAGATAAAGGAAAGACTCAAGGTGTCTGGCTTTTCCCAGGCAGATATGATGAAGAGAAAGCAGCAAAGCAACCACTGCTATAGAAAAGGCCCACACATTGAATCTTCAACCCTAGGCAGGAAGCATAGAGCCTGTCCCAAACAACAAGCCCATTTTTATCAGCTATAAGGACAACAGTCTGTTGTGCCCTTGCCTGCTCCAGTGTCTGCCAATGCCTCGGGTCTTCTCTGGCTCCCCTCATTTTCAGTGCTCTTCAGGGCAATGTAAATTTTAATAAAACTAATAATTACCCTAATGAGGCTAAATAATTAGTCTAATAAAGCTAAACTACTTGTTGGAATAACCAAAAAAATCCCTTGGAAGGCAGAAGGAGAAGCATATTGATGTGAAGTAAGCAAAGTAGCTAAAAAAAGAAAATTCATTTTACCACACAAACTCAGCATCTCACATCCTAATACACCAGGTGCTATGCAGATGAGTTAGATGACAACCACCTCCTGAAAGAGCTTAAAACAAAGCCAACATGCAAAAACTGTGAAGAACACAGCAAAACCACAAACACATTTCAATCCATTTGTTTCTCACTCTTGCAGTTCCTCATTACCCCGGTCACAGTACCCTTAGTTAATCAAGGAATGTCAAGTTCGAGCATAATTTCTGTGGGTTTACCTAACTAACAGTTACTGTGTTGCAGGTGTGCAATTTCACTTAGGAATTACTCATTCCCTGTTAGGGCCACTCTTGCAATTTTGCTTCTATTACTACTCTTAAAGGTTAATTCAGCAGTGTGCTAAACATTCAAAAATATCATTATCTTTCTTGCAGGCAGGAGTTACATTTTTAGAGGAACATAAATTTGATTTTCAAAGATACTGGATACCTACGGCTTTTACTGGTTTTTAAATGATATTTTGAGTGCTACCTCCTCAGAAGCGTCAGGTTTTCCATACAAAAAACTGGCATTCACCCTAAATCAGAACAGTTTCCATGTAGAGAAAAAAGTATTCTGGTCATATTCAGAGAGAACCTTGTGCTGCACTTACACCAGAAATGGGCAGTAAGTTACAAAATTGGTGTTAGAAGGGCTTTGACTTGAGGAAGGGAACAAGCAATCAGTGATATAACTCACTGCCACACGTGGAACCAGCTAACACATGAAGATAACAGGGGCAAAAAGCATTGCCAGTCTCTAAGGCGGTATATCAAGTGATACCTGGTCTGGATAAGAGATGGGTTTAAAATTCCACCTACTTCCACATTTGACAACACTGACTAAAAAAAAACTCCAAAGCCTATAAATTACTGATGTGGTTTGTCAGTGACAGAAAGAACTAGCTGTTCGACCATGCCCAGGTATTTTCAGCACCATATTGTTATCTAAATACTGTGCTGCTTACTGTATACCTTCCGCTATGGCAATCGCCAAGCACCGTTAGAAGTGAGTCAGGGATTGCACATTTGCTAGTGCAGATCCACTATCACTGTTCCAAAGGAAACGGCTCCATAATGAAAGATGAGTGAAAATGTAAGAATAAAGGCACTTTTATTTTTCATAGATACCATATCTGTTTTCAGAAAAGAATTCAGTTTATTAGTAAAAACCATTTTTGCTCAGGTTTAGCAGCAGATAGACAATTTTAGCTGAAGGGTTACTTACTTTCAAGTAGATCCAGTGTTCCACTCCTCTTCTGGCAGAAAGGAAAAGGAAAGTACCTTCAGGTTTTCAAGGCACAGATCGTGCATTTCTTGTGGTATGAAGTAATTTCTTTTAACATTCAGCTGTGCAATTCACCAATTCCCAGAACTGCATGTTACAGTTTGCATTCTGAACAAAGCTAAGTACCTTCCCTTCCAGGGCTCTTTTGTCTTCTAAATGCATCCTCCTTGGTTGTATTTCATGTTATTGTGTTCTCACTGCTTCTGTATAAATGAACATATTAATCCTTAATTTTCTAGGTTTCTTGCTCTGTTTGCCAAGGAAGCATTTTTTTCCTCTCGGAAGCTGCAGATGCAGATTACTTCTGTGCCAGCTTCTTCCTGTCTGGAGTGGTCTGGCAAAATGAATTAGTTTGGGAAGAAAGTTCATAAAAATGCATATTTTCTTTTCACGTCTACTGTACTTCACAGGTGTCTCATTCTGTTCTTGCTACTTCTTTTTCGAGTAGTCTTATGAAAAGCCCATCACAGCAGCTAAGGTCTGCAGGGCTTGAAAGCTGACCTTCCAAGAGAAGGAGTAGAAATATGGGAGGCAATCTTTCTCCCATCAAGTCACAGTTCCTCAACAAGTCTCTGACCTTTTGAGGTATCCCTGAGAAAAGGCAAAATCTCAAGTTTTGGCTTGTTGCAGCATCACATCAGTGAAGAAAAAGCCGTCTGGATTCACTTGTCAGCAGCTTAGGCAGTTGTGAAACTTGAGGTCCATTTGAAAAATATTTCAAGTATTTGTAAACAGTAGATATAAATGCAAGTAAGATAAAAACTGGAACAGAAGCCTACATGGGCAGGATATGCTGCAGTAGAGGTATCATCCATAGAGATGAAGGTGGCCTAAAATGAAACAAAGGATTCACTGAATTACCTTTCTAAATCTTCAGCTAATCAATCTTGAAAACATCAGGAAATAAACATGGAATACATACAAGTTAGCATGCACTTGCATAAAGATCCTAACTGGGACCCCAGGAAGTTCCAAAGCAGTTGGTCTCACCACACCTTACTTATACCACTAAGAACATAACGAAAATAAATCCTTGGACAGAGAAAACAGATTCTTTCCTTCCTTGAGTATTGCATCATTGCAAAAAGCCCAGCACCCCAGAACAGCATGGGAGGTGAAAGAACTGGCGCTTATTGCCACCGAGCTTTTGCAGTCAGTCTCATGTTGCAGTGTAGCTACAAACAGGATCTGATGTAGAGCACCAGCACTATATTGTGTTGAACAATGGAACTGATGCACTATGGAAACTCTATATTACATGTCCCACTATGTATGCTGGTAAAACATACACTGGTTATTATTCAGACATAATCTGGGGTTTGCCTCACACCTCCTGTAAGAAAGCTACTGATATTTATCTATTATCACCCACACAGGGCACTGCAAACCATCCTTGACATAACTCATTGGCAACTGGTAGACTCTCTATTACAATTCTAACAATATCAATATCTGATGTCTTCAAAATGGTAAAGATAAGTTTTTTAAAAGCAGAAAAGTCTGAGAAAGCCATTATTTGCCAGAGGATGATCCAAAGGCTGTTAATCTCCTGTCTACACCTTAAGAAAGAAAAGAGGAGAAAAATCCAATTTAAACAAGTGCTACTAGGGATGAAAAATTCAGACTGATGCTACGTTAATTTACTTGGGAGGCTGAGGTATCCAGCCATGGTCTTCAGTAAAAAAGAAAATTATAGGGTCTATCAATTAGAGAAGCGGTGCTCCGAGCCTATGTGCTGGCATGCTTACAGTTTTTTTTAATGTCTGGCAGGATGTTTTACAAACTAAACTCAGCAAGATGACAATTCCACCAGAAGGTGCTTCAGATGGTTTTGCTAATAATTTTGATCAGCTGAAATGGAGAAAAACATCACTTTGTTTATTTGGCTTTTCCAGAACCTGTCAAATCAGAGCAGAACCATTAATTGCCCCCTTCTGCATCTCGCCCCCAATCTCTACCACCTTCTTCTAGAAAAGAAAGCCCTTCAATTTTATTTTTTGTACAAGTATTCTACATAATCAGCCTTTGTTCCCGAAACAAACTTTGGCCATTCTTTGTGCACTTCCTTTGCTAGAAGGAAGTGCCATTTCTTGAGAATATTCATTGGAGGCTGGTGCTGCTACTGCTGCAAACATGTAAGCGCTAACCACCATATACTGGCTTTTGTTTTAATAGCCTTTTAACCAACTTTGTTAATGGACTGAATGCAATTTAGATATGGAACTTGGCTAAAATGTAGCTTCAATTGGCTATTAAAATTTAAGAGCCAACTAAGATAGCTAATTACAAAAAAGCTCCAGTGATAATGCTAAGCAGAATTAGTAATAGCAAATGACAGTCTGTCTAGTCTTATTCCCAAAGGGAAAGAAACTCTTAACTGAGAAGTCAACCAGACAACGTGCAGAAAACCTAATTGCATTACTGGTATTATGGCATCCCAAATCTGGCAGCTCACTGGGACAAAACAGTGAGTAAAGTCTGTCAAACTACTCAGGAAAGCAGCTGACCCCCTTCTTAATATTAGCTGCAGCAGATACTGGGAATTATGTTATTATTTTATATCAAATCATTGGGAAATATCCCTATAACATTTCTCAAACCAGCACCATCTAAAAAATATCTTATATCCAGTCCTGAATTTGATTCTCTCTTCAGATATTTTAGATTAGAGGAAAAAATATAAACAATCTGTCCGCAAAATGTTCAAGCACTAAAAGAAGCATTCTGTGCTTCATTATCAATATCCTCATTACACCATCAGCTGAACTGCCGACTAGTTCTCCTGTGAAGATTTATCATGTATGGTGGCCACTTTGAAACATAGGTAGCGGAGTCTTTAACATTCCCTACTCAAGTGTCTCCCCGCTGTGCCTGTAAATGTCAGTCCAGTTTTTTCACGGCTGTGCGCACAGATTAGAAACAGCAGGAGAGCTTGGGAGTATGACTACAATACCAGTAAGGACACTTGTCTTCATGGCACTGCTCAAGTGATTCTTGGAATGCAGGACCCTGCTGTTTTCTAATATTTACACACAACTGGAGTCATCAAGAGCAGTAAATGCAGTCTAAAGGCAGCTTGCTTCTTTTGTGTTAGGGGCTTTACTTTTAAATGGCAATGTCAACAAAAACCTACTGCACCCTCTGCCTCTAGTAAAAGTGGTGTATTTCCCCATACACCCATCGCTGTTTTGCAAAACAGCAAACACATACATGTGCAAGCAGATTACTGTATGCAATACTTACAGTGGTACTGCAGGTATTATCACAGCCTTCCACTTGACTCGTTCTAACCGTCCCACACTTTAAACATCACTGCATCTTACAGCAAACTGGAGACATTCTGGCCTGTGAAGACTGTAGCTTCGCAGTCTCTTGTGAGCAGAGACGAGCCCTCAAAACAACGTTCACCTGGAAGAAAAATCATCCTTCTTCCTCACAGAACACTTATTAGTACAAACCTTTTCCGGGATGCTTTCGGGGTTGGAAGAGGCAGGAGTGGCTTATGAAATCTGCACCTCAAAACTTTATTTTATAAAATACTGAAATATCTATGTCTGGCTTTGGTAGCATCAAAAGAAAACACACTCCTTCAAAACTTGGAAAGTAAGGAAAGGAAATATACCAGTAAATTACTAATATTAAAATATCAGATTAGTTAAGTACAAAAATACGACCTTTAGTCTGAGTATGCAAAACAAGCAAGAGAACACAATATGCTTTCCTGACAATAGTTCTTCAGAATAGTGTAGCATACCTTTTGAACAAAATGATTAAATGAAGTCATTAAAATGATAACTTGATTTGATTTTTAAATGAGAGGCTTTAGCAGTCCTATTTTTACATCTGAAACAAAGAGAACACTATGCTTGAAGTCATCACCCACACTTTCCTAATACCAACTTGCTAATAATAAAATGAGTCTGTATAGTACAGTCAGAACAGAAAAGGCACTAGATTTTTAAGATGTTATTCCAGTTTTATTTCAAAACAATAGATTCCTTTGTTTTCAAAACATAGCCTCATTATCCATTCAACATTTTATGCTACAACATATTTATTCAGTAAGTAGCCACTCAGACATCACACAAGCAAGCAGAGCACCGGACATCCACACAAATATGCTTCCCACTGGCTCATATGAACTCATTCTGGCCTGACAAACTTCATAAAGCAGTCTCCCTGATAAAAATAATGCTCATACCCTAATTACATGTATTTTTTGCAGTATCTAAATTGAAAGCAGTGGTATTTCACTCCAAAAAACATGGCATTTCTTGACTTGCAACTCCTTTCTTGATTCTTACAACTCATAGCCAAGCAAGGAAGTACTTTTGAGAAAGGTTACATGTTTCTCTACTAGTAAAAAAAGGTCAGCCATTATTTTCTTATGAGACACACAAGTCAAGCTTTCACTTGAACTAGACATTTTAAAAAGTTACTCGTAATTTTTTTAGCCTTTTCACTAATACAGAAAAAAAAAAAATGACAGAAGGGTATTGAGAATAAGCATTGGGTTTCTACTGGATCTTACTTTGCCCTGGGACTTATGTCTGATAACTTTGGTCTCTTATTTCCACAGAAACTCTGAATAATTGGAAAAGTGATAGAAACAGAAATACTAAGAAAAACAAAACAGAAAAAAACACTAAAATACACTGTCAAGGGAATTGTTTAAATGAATTTTAAAACAAACTGGAATGAATGTGATTTGGTTTATGTTCTCAAGTGTTGGGATTAAAAAAAAAAAAAAGACAAGTTTTGAAAAGTTGTCTCTAGTACTTCAGATTTCCTCTCAGTGTACATCTAAGTGACCTCTAATGAGACTTTACCCAAAATTAGAAGAAAACAGATGCAACACTGCTGTTCCTTATAAAGTACCCCTAACAAAGCTAAATAAGGCTTTATTTCTACATTATAAAGCAGAAAAAAGCCCCACTTTCTTTTAGTTTGCCTTTAAGACATAAATTTGTGTATATAAAGAATAAAAAGGCATCCTCACTTCAAAGTTGCCAAATTTTGCATTAGTAATAAAGTATACATAAATTATGCAAACTTTGTATTAAAACTCATTTTTCAAAAACAGGTACAAAGACCAGTCCATGTTTTCACAGGATTAATCATTTCAAAAGGAAAGAAAATATTACAGTGCTACAGTAACTGGGAAAAAAAAAAACGAAACCAACAACAGAGATGAATCAGAGTAATTTAATTTGTTGCTCAAGCTATTATTTACTTCTGGGTTCTCTTTCTATTGGCTCTGTCTTTGTTGGGTTTTGGTGAGGTATTCTTCCGTCTTCTGGTAGCTACTGCATCTGCAATTCAAACAAAAAAAAAAAGACAAGAATTTCTGTAAAATAACAAATGGATCAGAAGAAAATCCTCTTAGTTTTTAAGAGGATAGATCAACTCAATTCTGTCTGGGGGAGCCAGAAGAATTTATCGCTATTTCTGGGCACAGATTTTTCTCCTGAATAACACCTTGTGCAAGTCAACTTCTCCAACAGTAGGATTACATACAGTTGAGCCAATTTGGTGGAGCTCACCTCCACCAAAAGATGAAGTATTGGATACTTTTCAAATCCTAAAGCTCTCCTTCCTACACATTTACAGTCAGTTCTATGATCCCCTCCCAGTATTAAGCCTTTATAGGTGCTCTTTGGAACTTGTGCTAAACTGATCCAGCAAACAACTTGGTTATTTTGGCCTGGCATTCTCAGAGTTTGCTAGCTGCAGCAGCTTACAACATGCTGACTGGACCTTGCACTAGGGGAGGCAGAAGTAACACAAGCACAAGAGCAGAAGACTTATTTGGCAGTGTTGAGCTGTTATATCAGCTCAGCTATCAATGCAACTTCACCTGCAACTGTCAAGACATTATTTCACAATATTTTACTAACAAAGGTAACTGAGTCATCTAAATAAGATTCCTAAAAACCTGGCAGACCAAAGAGGCCATACCTAAATGCAGTCATAAAAAAAACTCCCTGCACTTTGATTTTTTCCCACTGACTATCAGGAAAAAAGTTTAAAAACAAACAAACCAAACAAACAAAAAAAAAAAAAAACAAATCTACAAAAAAAAAAAAAGAAACCCAAAAAAACAACAACAAACAAAGGTCTGTTCTGGAAAAACACCACCACCTCTCTCAGATAACAGATAAGCGCTATAGAAGCAGGTACAATAAACTAAAGTAGTAATGTAAATATGTAAATCATTCCCCCCTCTCAGCTAAATTTTGAGCTATTTTCAAGAATTAGTTTATACTTTTCAAAGTCACAAAATACCCCATCTACTACTATAATTGTGAATTCTACCATTAGAGTTGGCTTCTGAGTTTTCAGATTGAGTAGTCTTAGTGGTAAGTAAGTTATCCCATCAACTGCATGAACTGTATCAGTTTTCCTCACTCTATCCCTCCCAAGGTTTTTCCCTGGAATCTTTGTATTACAAGAGGAAGCAGAGAACAACTAAACTTTCTCTTCAGGAAAAAACAATAACCTTTTTCCCACCACCCTCCTTTAATCTTCACCAGTTTTGACTGAGGTAACTGATTTTTCTTCCCATCCAATCATAGGCTGTATAATCAAATGCTGCAAAGAGATATCAAATTCATGTTGCATTATCAGGAAGTTGGTCAATATGAAAATGATGACCTTAGGTAAGGAAATACTACAGGTGTTTTTTTCGAGAGAAAAATGCAGTAGGCTATCAGGCTTTCATTCTTGCATTTCATGAATGTAGTATGTCATGGTCGTGACTGAGAATCTGTAAGCGAATCATATAACAACAGGGAAAAAAAAGTCTGTGTCGTGATACTTATAATTTCAAATTCAAGTAGCAGAAATTTTCTCTCAAACCATCTGATTACACTGGTTATGTTAAACTCAGAATGTCTTCCCTTTAACATGTTTCGTTTCAAAGTTTGCAGCTGTTTCAGAACAGAAGGTCTTCTGTACGGGAAAAGCTCAACTGTATTTTCAANCCCCCCCCCCAAACTTTTCTTGTGAGAGAAATGTCAATTCTGTTTCTGCAGACAGGAGAAGTCCTGTGTGGGCAACACCAAATAAGGATGCAAACAAAACTATTTCAAGCAAAAGGAGAGGATTTTTATAAAGCAGATTAACCAGAATTATGTTGCACCAGTAAGTTAAATTAAGAAAAATTATATAGGCAAAACTAAACCAGATGGTCACTACACAGCTTGTTAGGAGTCTAGAACAAAGTTCAGCAGAGGCATAAAAAGTTCCACAGGCTCTAGAGGAATTATTAGTAAAGTCGACTGTGATATCAGATCCTCTCCATGTAAGCAGTCTTATAAAGCAACTTCACAAAAGCAACCCAGCAGTACTGTGTATAGTCTTCAGTTCCACCCTCAGGAAAGTTCTGAAGAAAACAGGGAGGGGAAGCTAGTAGTAGTAATCATGTTTTCTAGTTCATTAACTAAACAAAGAATTTAACTAGTTTTTCTGAAGAAAGGAAATAACTGCACAGAAATCAGATGGTGCAGCCTTTTGTACATCATGAACATTTTCCTCAAAGTGTTTTGTTTTGGTTTAATTTCATACTTCTTATTAACAGCAAGCACAAGAAAGTCCTATCATGTATTACAAGAAACATCAATGTGTTTACAACGTGTTAAATATGTTTAAGTGTTAGAAGCGGGACAAAGACATTGTACAGAAAAAAGCTTAAGTTCTCCTCTATAAGTAGCAAACTATGTCCCAAAGAGACACAGGAGTAAACAAGAACACACCATGACTTAGATCTTGGGCATTAATTCTGCCTCTATTAGACACATATTCAAAGCGCTTCTCAGTGAATCTGTCACTTCAAAATTTTCAAGGAAAATAATTATTCAAGGAAATATCACAAAAATGTCTGGTTTATATCTAACTTACTTTAACCAGCCTACCCATAAAGATCTTAAAATTACTTCCTACCAGTCCTCTTGTAATTTAAAAAGTTTTTGAAGATTTGAAGCAACAAAAACAGAGAACACTTCATAATGTGTTTAAATATATTTAACGCAAAACAAAGTAGCAAGTTTGCCTGTACCTCTGACAACTGAGAGCAATATTTCTCTGGTTCAAAACCTAATTCTTCACATTAATTTCCAGTTGTAATATAGAAACACATACTTTTACTTCTAAAACCTGATCACATTACTCATTACTAGAACATTTAACTTGCAACATTCCTGTGACCAGTTTGGGCAGGCTAAGAATGATGCAGAAAAGGACAGATCTTTTTTAGTCACAAAGTCACAGAGAAGGACACACTGTTTTAAGACTAATACCTACTTACTCCTGGAGACTTACAGATAGATACTCATCAATACCAAATGTTTCATAAGAAGAAAAAGATGAATGAATAACACAGAACTATTGTATAGTACATGTTTTGCTGAAAATGTTTATATTGGGGTATATACCAAAGAGGTAAAAATCTACCTATAATGCAGGCACTGGTGTGGAGTAGAAAGGCAAGTAACAAGTGATGCCATAAGCTCAGAAAACAACATATCAACTGCCATCTCTTAAAGCTTGATGACAAGGCTAATAATTCCCTAAATATAAAAGCAAGCCTAAGCGTAGATTTAGTCCAACATTAAGTAATAAATCTTGCTTGAATAAAGGAAAAAAGATTTCTAAGACAATAACCCAGATATTGATTTATGCAAATCCATGCAATGTAAATAAACATAAAGCTAAGTACCTATTAATTGAGAAATACTATTAAACTTCCATTTTGGAATGCTTTTGAACCAATCCATCAGTATGACTACTCTCATATCAAACCTGTTCAGTTTGTTATTTATAATGCAAGAGTAAACATGGACCCCGGTTAAAGACGTAACATGCTAGATACTATCCAGCAATACAGACATGCACAATTCCTACTCATAGCAGTACTATTTAAAAAGCACATTACAAAAATACAGTACTCTGTCAGATGTACTTCCATATTTCTCTGTACTGTACCAATCAACAAATACCAAACTTGTAACAATAACAGCCCTCCCCAAAAAAAACCCTACAAAAAAACCCACAAACCCAAACAACAAAAACAAAACAAACAAACAAAAAATAATAGTAAAAAAAAAACCCACACAAACCCAAGCTAAACCACACACCACAACAGAAAAAAAAATGCTGGTGAAAGAAATTCTAAAAAATAAAAAATAAATAAATAAATCGGTATTTCAATAACTCAATCTTCGTCAACACCGATCCACCCCTATCCAAGATAAAAAAAAACCCAAAACCCTGCCAATGGCAGCAGTTTTATCTCTACTGGTAGCTTTGAACATAGGACTATTTTAGAAACATTAAACTCTTATTTTTCTGGCATTTCACTGAAGTTCTCTATACTAGCTGTCTATTCAATACAAATTGATTAAAAATAAGCATCATTAGTGCTATTAATATTATGCAGTACACCTCTGCAGAAGCGTTGGTGGATATGTACAGTATATGCCAAAATCTGGTATTCTGCTTTAACACTGTCATCACTTAGAAGCCTGTACATTTTACTATCATCAATGAAGGCAGCCAATACTGAAAAAGGAGCTGTAAGAGTGTGAAAAAAAAAAAAAAATGTTGCTTAAATAGAAATCATCTTTTCTGATAGCATTTTTCTTGGTGGAGAGAAAAATTACTCTCGTAATACTTCAACATCATCTGTACTACCTTAAAAAATGAAACCTCTTAAAATTCCAGCTTTCAGGAAAGCATATGGATTCCAGTTATCACAGGGAAAAAAAATGACACATGCTGATTTAAATAAAAAACAATTTAAGCATTCCACAAAATCTTGTGCATCTTATTCTGAAGGTACAACACAGCTTTTTTCTTTGGGCCTTCTCAAACTCCATTTCTAAAAAGAAGAGTCTAACACTCTTACTTGACAGCTCCAGAAACACTGATGGCTGACATGCTTGAAAGAGATGGCCTTTACTGAACTCCTCTGATGTGGCCACTCTTAAGCTGCAAACAACCAGGGGAAGCCAGCCCCAGCAGTAGCAGATTTCATTACTGGCAGAGTCCCTGTAGTCACTGAGCACCCTGGTGTCCCCAAACTGCTGCACAGCGGATCAGGATCTTTTTGGGCAGACTGATCTCTTGGACTGGATTAGACAAACTGCACAGTCAGATGCAGTTAACGCTGATTAGCTGAATAGCATGAGGCTGCATGGAATTTCTTGTCACTGTTTTAAGTGCAAACACTTGTGAGGTGTTTGCACACCTGAAGAGCATTCCCTATCTGGCCACATTCATCCCCTTTCAGAAACCAATAAAATAGCATTTCAAGAACTTTTAAAAATTCATTTTCTACAATGAAGAGGCTTCAATAAATTATCAATGTTACTGGACAGTAAACTTCAGGATTTTTTTTTTTTTAGTCACAGGACTAATACTAGAGAAACAAGTCAGAGGGAACATAAAACTAGTCAGATTTGGTAACAGTTTTAAATATATCTAAAATAATCAGCTATTTTCAAGTTATCAAAAGCATCACAATCATAAGATTACGAAACAGATTTATGAATCATGTAATACATGGCAATTTTTAATTCCAAATTTGGAGAGAACAAAATGAGTAAGTGCACTTATCACTTTTCACTTGGCACTCACTAAATTGGGTAGTATAAAAAGGTGAAATTAGTACCACTTCACCTGTAACTATTGAATTGGTAAGAGGAGGTTTAAATTTAGGCTTGTGTCCATCACTCATTTTAACCACTGGATGGTGAAAATATACACAGTCTTCTAAATACCTTTACTTAGTCTGAATAATCTTAGCATTTGCAAAAGTCTGATGCTACCCTTTGCACTGCAACTCCTCAAGCTCTTTTTCATCTCTCTATCAGAATTTCAATCTATATTCCCATAATATATAATGTCATATAATTAAATTGAAAGCATGTTCTGCTTGTGTATAAATTACAAACAGAAAAGGGCTGTATTAAATATTTTGTTATGAGGTCTTAAATAAAATCTACAATGCTTTAGTTAAATAAACATGAGCATTTTATCAAAATATTTTATTTCCTTCAAAGACAGTATAATCTAATTAAAAGTTTTTCTGCCACTTACAGACTAGAAAATTCATAATGAACTGAAGTCAACAATTCAAAAGGTATTCAAGTAAGCAAAATGTATCATACTGTTCTAGTAAAGATACTAGGGTATATCCATAATGTACCAATAATATTAGTGTCTTTGAAATGTTACATTTTCCCATTCTACCATACTCCTTTTTGAACAAGCAGATTTGTTTTGGGGTAGACTCGGGTGCTATTCCTTTATTATGTTTGGACTACCTGACCACAGTCAGCTCCTGGTATTTTACTTCAAAAGTCTGAAGCAAAAATTCTTTTGGGAAAAATATCTTTTTAATTACTTGAATTCAGTGTACATCTACATGAAGGCATTAGAAGGTTAGATCTGGAAAACAGTTTGACTGGACACTCCCCATATGCTTATCCTATACAGATCTAGTGAAGATTTCTGATCTTGGACTTAAAATAATCCCACTTTATCTCTTCATGACTTTTTCCAGACAACACTGCAACTGTGCCAAACTATCTTAAATGTAGCTTCAGCATTTTCTATCCTTATACCCATTTCTGTTCCCAGATTTTAAATACACTCACTTTTGGAACCTGCTGCTACTAGCCCCTGGCTTTAACACACTGTGATGAAAAAGTCCTGAGGAGTCAGCATATTTTTACAGTGAATTGGAAAAGACAGGAGGACAAAAATGAGAATAGAGGAGAGAATGAATGATGGTGAAACAACAGGGTGCAAACACCAATTTTTATCATCTAGTATTTCCACCAGCTTTAGGCAGCATATAATTGGACCATATAACTTTATTTCACACAAAGTTTAAATATTTTATTAGAGTTAATCTAAAAAGAAATTTTGAAGTTAAAAAGCACTTGGAACTGCTAAAGGTAAATGGTTGTGTATTGGGTATATGTGGCCACATGGCAGGGTTTTGATAACCTGAGGCTGGCTACACCAGTGGTCTCTTGGGAAAAAGGCCACATGTCATCCTGTACCTGACACAGCCCATTCCACCTGGCTCCAAAACAAATCCACCATAGGCCAAAGTTAAGCCAAACTTGTCTGTGGCACCTTTGTGAAACATTTAAGAGTGAGCAAAAAACACTGGACAGAGGTGCTAGACCACAGCACCAGAGCAGGTTTTTCCTCCCTAACTCATGGAGGGCCCAGGAGGAACTAGATATCCCTTACAACTCATGCAACAGGTATTTCCTGAAGGAACAGAAGCACTTTTTTTTTTTTCTCTCTGAAGAATTGCAACCCATGAGGGAGCTTCCACACCGAAACAAGGGAAAAACAGGAGGTCAGCAAAGAGAAAATACTATGTACCCATAGCACACTTGTCCATGTCCTCTGCACTGCTCAGGGAGTAGTGTAGAGTCTCAAATTAACAAGTTGAGTTTGGAGTGATGTCAAGGAAAGATGTTGGTATCTGCTTTTGTCACTAACCAAATTAATTTTCATTGGCTATAAAGTACTTCAATTTTCCTCATGTTCTGACCATGACAGTAAATGGTATGCAGTCTGCCATTCTTTTCATCAACTCCTGAGTTTCTCACCCTATTTTCTCCTTCTATCCCCCTGAGGAGGGGAGTGAGTGGATGGGTAGGAATTTGGCCCTTAGCCAGGGATAACCTACCACAACAGTACATGTGATTGTGAGACGAACCTTTTGACTTAGTAAAAGTAGTACGTTTCTTTTTTGCTGGACTTCCTGTGTCTTCCATTTCTGCTTCACTCCTCTCATTGGGTGCAGCTCCTGCCTTTCTTTTGTTCTACAAAACAACAGAAAAAAAAAAAAGAGTGAACTGAAGAGCAGAAAATATTACACAAAGTAGAATATATGTTATATAGATATTACCCAACTTTAAGCTTCATATACTATAAAACTTGTCCAGTTGTAGAGATAAATGTATTCATATAGTAATGCAAGCATACTAGTACTAGGCAACAGACCATTTAAAAGTTTGGTTCCCTTATCTGTAGATTATATTAGGAGTTCAAATTTTAATGTATGAAAACAAAAGTTTTTATGATCAAAACCTGGGGGGTTTTATTTACATTGAATAACTGTTACAAAAGGAGCAATCTGAAAAATCTTAAAGAACAGAAAAAAACATTTTACCAAAAGTTGATGTTAATTGCTTTTTTAAAAGCAATTACACCTCATTAAATTCAAGTTTATCTGGATCCTTACTTCTTAAGGCTTTCTTTGCACAGCTTAAAAGTAGCTAACACCCACTGACAATATTTTTTTTCCTAATAGCAACTATGGGTTCTGTTCCAAAGAGAGGTACTTGTGAAATCTGAACTCTATTCAAGGTACATTGTCTTAAAACCTCTAAATGGATAGAACTGTTATTATCTGTGTATTATAATTAATCTTACTATTGCAAAGTATTCTTAAGGTGGTTATGGAAGGATTATTTTTTAAAAACACATGAATTTTGCAAAGGATAAGTTGACCTATCTATCTCTATCAGACATAGATGACAACTTTGATGAACACTGGTAGAGTTTACCTTTTTTTTTTTTTTTAATTGCATGAGATGAGAGCTTTACTAATACAGCTTTAAAAGTAGCTACAACTTCACATAGCTCACGAGAGAAGGGGAGAGTGCATTACATCTTTCCTTTCCAAAGTGTTGCTTCATGATTACCATCTAAACCCTGCTGGGCTGAACAGATTGGTTCGATAATTACATACAATAACTGCAGTGGGCAGGTAACCCTCAGCTGGCACAGGGCAGCTCCCCTGTGAGAACTTCCATATGCAAACTGCACTGATGGAGTGCATTAGGTACATCTTTCCTGCCGGTGCACAGGCCTGATTACCGCCAGCCAAGACTCCAAGGTTAGCATGTCAGCAGATTTGTGATGCATTAGGCAGGAATAAACACAGACACTTTTGTTCATTCTGACCAAAATTAAGGAGGACTATTTCAGCACTGTACTGCTTTTATATGAGAGATAATGCATTCCTCCCAATTGTACTAGGCAACATTTTAAATGCTCATCAGAAAAACAGATACCCAATACATGCTACAAAAAGCAAATACATTTATCTTGTTTCCAAGCTTATTTAATAAAAAGTGGTTTCTTAATCTCCATGCAGGTGAACCACATAGCAGTAGAAATCAGGCAGCATTCACATGACAAAAGCAACACCTGCGCATCTGAAGTTGAACATTAGAAGGAACCACAAAGTTTCATATTTTTCCAGCTTAGTTTACTGCCAAAATTTCCCAGCAACTCTTCATCACTAGACAAAAGTTAAGATGTGGTCCTTGCCCTAACTAATTTAATCAAGAGCTCCAGATACTGCCTTCAATACAAAGTACTATAACTGTTGTGCTGGAAGCATTATAAAATACCACACACACAAAACAACTTAAAATCAGTATTCAGAGTACCACCACACTCCTACCCCCCAAAAAAACCCACCACAAAACTCCAGCAGAACTGTGGATTGTCTTACTTTTAATTATACATCTGGGGAAACCTGAGTTCTGATAGAGAAAGTAAAATATTAACTGTTAATATAGCAGACATCTCTGAGTCTGAGCCAGCTACCAATGCTGGAGAATTATATTTGACAACAACCTTGCTTATATTCAATGTATAACAGACATTATGTCTCAATTGACTTGACTCAGTCGACGAGGCACGCGGCGGCGGCAGCAACAGCAACTGTTAGTGCTACGACTGGGAAAGCCGTCTGCTCTCGCGAGAGAGGCGGGTAGGACTTGGGCGTTGCTGGGGCAACCACGGGAGGTTTAAGCGGGCCTCTAAGGAGTGCGAGCAACCAAAAGCGCGGCACATCAGTTCGCGAGCTCCCCTTGTGC
>VXBZ01012896.1:13926-28259 GCA_013399135.1 Heliornis fulica | reverse complement strand
AAAGTACACATCAACGTGATGCAGATTCAATCCATTTATTCCTTGTTCCCAACATCATTATATACCCTTTGGTAGCCAGTACGTGGTCCGTGTAGTCCTTCAGTACAGCCAGGACCCCAACATACCTGTCTTTTAAATACCTCCATGGATGGAGGCTCCACCACCTCCTGGCTAGCCTGTTCCAATGCCTAACAACATAATATGTGGCCAAGCTTTCTGAACATCCACTCTAAACCTAAACTGGTGCAACTTGTGACTATTGGCTCTTGTCCTATCACTTGTCACAATGGAGAAGAGGTCAGCCCCACCTCCGCAGAAACTCTCTTCAAGAAGGGAATTTTTGACAGGGATTAGGACTCCCCTGATCCTTCTCTTTCCCAGACTAAACAGTCCAAATTTCTTCAGACACTTCTTGTAACATTTGTCTTCCAGTCCTATCACTTGTTGACTTTCTCTGAATATGCTCCAGCACTCAATGTCTTGATTGTAGTGAGGGTCCCAAAACTGAACACAGTACTGAAGGTGACTTGGCAGTCACTACTGTAAATCCAATTTACGATCCATCTCATGGTAGTGATAAGTTTTGGTACTCTCCAAGCACAGATGAGGAAGATTATCCAAGATAGGATTCCATCAAGTGTCTCCTCCCTGTTGAGGATCTTGAGATTGTTGAGATTGAGAGCCTTCTTCCTGTGAATAACTATTTCACAGTAGGATGTGAAATAGATAGATATCCAACACTTGTTAGATGGATAGGTTTGCTAAGCCCTGGTGTTGTGGACAGGTTTTTGTGAGTTTACCGGCTACTGGTAGGAATTTGTTGTTTCAATGTGTAGCACATACTGTCACACTCTGCCAACTACTTCTCTTGAGTTTCTTTTTTTTATTTTTATTTTTTCTCCCAAATTTTCTCTTGATATATACATAAAGTAAAAACTTTCTTCCTTATATTTCACTTAGTGAGGAATAAAGACCCAGGGTAATATGTTTTCTCTGGCCTTCCCTAAGCTGGCAATGAGAAAACGTGCCCATACATACAACTATCTACTGTGTATTTCAGTTTCCGAAGCTATGTAATTCATGAAGAAGGTAAACTGGTGTGTAAGGGCAGAAATTAAATCCCTGAAGTGAATAGGTAAACCCCACATGTATAAAGACTTCTGAATCATAGTTCATATCGTCTAAAGAGTAAAATAATACTGTTGCTCTTATTTCTTGAGCATCATCAGTGTGATTCTCATTGTTCCTTAGAATAAAGTAATTGAAGCAATTTATCCTCAAGACATATGCTATATAACTCTATCCATTATTGTAGTGAAGTATAGTAAATAAGGCTTTGTGCTAGTTTCAACAGTGTGGTCCAGTACATAGGGGAATGATAAAAAATATGATACTTTTTCTCCTGAGACTAAGCATCCCATTCCATGCAGAAATGTTTTTTGGCTTATCTGTTTACCCTGTAAACCAAAGTGTTCAACTAAGATCAGGCTGGCAAGGCCATATAATGTAAATCAGACAACTTATGTAAACCACATTTTCCATTACTCTATGATTTTATCTCAGTGGAAGGGATTGAATTAATATTTCATCTATGTAGGGACTATTTGGGTGTTTGGTCCAGAATGTGAATGCACCAACGAGGGAGTTACTTCACTAGTTTATTGTTTTTAAACCACAGGTAGAAGCTGGAACTCTACATTATCTTTTAGACTCAATAAAATTCAAAAAGGACGGAAAACCAATTTTGTCATTACTGTTATTTCAGTTCTACCTGGCCCTTTTTTAGTTCTATCAGACCTGAATCAATTTGACCAAGATGGTTGTGGGTGAAAAGAACAAAGGATTTTGTTGACAAAGAGGGGAGAGCTGAAAGGATCAGGAGGTGGCATGGGGTTATAGAGCAGCAACTTGAGAAAATGGGAAAAATCGTTAGGATGTGGACACTGTATGTGCACTCAGGGATATGAGCAGGATTGATTGGGTGAGAGGAGGAAGGTAGGACAGAAGAAGCAGTCAGGGGGTAATAGAGGGCAATATATTGTTTCTATTTTAATGGTGTGTGAGGAGCACAGAGGCTGAAGCGAAATAGCAATCTGGAGAATCATGTGCAGCTGTCAATATGATGATTTTTGGGAATACAAATTATTTTTTGTTATTGTAGGCATTGTTGTTTGAAGCCTGCCCACTTTGCACAAATGAATTGTTCATGTGAAAATCACTGGCATGCATAAGAGTTCTATAAATGTAGATGTTATGTGAAAAAGTTCAAACAGAACTTCACATGGGCCCATATAGAGGCATCATGGAAAGCACATCCTATACTAACATTAGGAATTTATCATATTCACCTGATCACCCAAAATGGTTGCAGAACTGAGTTTTGACACAGGGCACAGAGCCTTGATATACTCCCTGCTGTTACATTCACTAGCAGCAAGGTGTTTGGTTATTGGTGTTAATCTTTTAGTGAACAACTCAAATAGCATCTCTGTAAGTACTGATATGATAATATCTATAGGATCAAAGAGCAGAGTCATAGATAAGAATTCCTCTACAGAAGGAAAGAAAAGAAAGGTGTTAGACCTGAAAGTCATTAAATTACCCAACACATGGAGAAATTGGGAAGATAAAATGTTGTTTATGTTTTCCGAGAAAAATCCTACTTCAGAACACACTGTCACTGTTGGTCTGCAGGAAATTGTGAGGAGAAAAGCCTTTCAGGGACACAGAATCCTGAAGTATAGTAATTATTTTGTTTTGTTGCTATTTTAGTGTCATGTACATGGAAGCAATGGAAGCAGAGGTATAGTGTATTGTTAATTCTGAGTCACAGTATGAGAAATAAGACACTTAAAAATTTACATCGACAGCTCAGTGGAAAAGTGAAACTTATCCATAAGTAAAGCACATTGATTAGTATGTGAGGAGATTATATTTTTGTTTGTCTGAATTGGAGATTTTTGTGTGGTGAAATTATCCTTAAAATTACAAGCCCTTTTCTCTTTTTTACTCGCTTTTCTCCCTCTTTCTCTCCTTTTCCTGTTTTTTTCTTCTTCTCTATTGTTCTCCCTTTAATTTTTCCTTATTGTCATTGCTTGGCCATGTGGCTCAGGATATTCCCGCTGAAAATGGCGATTCAGGCTGAAAGACCTGAGGGTGAGTGTTTCACAAAGAGGAAGAAAAACTGCCAGAAGAATGGTTGTGTTCCACCTGTTGAAAACACATGGGTAAAGCAGATGAGAAGAATGAAGCATGAGCTTAAAGTGCTGAAACTCTAGGGGTAAAGAACGGATAAGTTATTACAGAAGTTTATCCAGCAAGAAAGCAGTGATTGCTGTATATTAAAACACTACGTGCTGTTGCTCCTCCAGTCTCTATGGTAACAATAACTCAGAGAGAAGAGAAACATAGAGGAAAGAGGGATGGAAACAAAGCATGCTTACATTTGCTAAAATGGCTGGGGAATTTGAGTTTTGGGTGATTTGACTAAACTGAAAAAGTTTTGTTTTCTAACTGTGCTTCTGGAAATGGAGCTTTTCTGAAGTGTCTGATGTTGGTGCAATGTATCCCATAAAACCACTAATAAGGGAAAAACTATCACACTGACTGTCACTTGCTGACAACATTTCTCAGCTTTATGTTGGATTCCTAGATGGAAAAGTCCCACATTATACACAACATGTAACAAATGAACAAACCCTTTTTCTTTTATGGATGACTAAATCAAGAAACTGGTGATTTTGTTAGTACTAGGAAAACACAAAGAAAAGATTTATTTTCTTTTTGGATTGGTATGGACTTGGTTTTCTATACAGATGCAGGTGATAATCTATCCATGGCTCTGTGAGATTGAAATTTGACATCTGTAGTCACATTTTTATATATAAATGAGTAATTTGATTTTCAGTGTTGCTCAGCAAATCACATTGTAGAGCTTCTACTGAGAGCAGCAAGTGATTGACATGCTTATAAAAGTATTTATAAAAAAGTGAAATAAAAAATGTTCTTGCAAAACATTTTCCCTTAGATCTTTTTTTTTTTACATTTTCTGCATACATTTTTGTGTCTGAGAGTTGTTATACAACACACTTTTTGCACATAAAAATGCTGTAGCAGTTGCTCAAAATGAACCTAGCACAGAGGTGAAAAGCACAGCACTTGAACAAGGACAGTAAGAAAAGAAGCACAGGAATAATCAGTACTGTGAAGGACAGAATTATACATAGAAAATGCCAACATATCACAGACTCCTACTAAACCACTAATATGATGGACAAGGACATCTCTGGCTAATTTTCTACAATTCATGTAAAGTTCAAATTACTTAGCTTGAACATAGGTGAATCAAAAACCTTTGACCTGAAAGACCATAATGGGCTCTACTAATGAAGCGCTTCTTCATCAATACTTAGTAACTTGACTGAAAAGAAGAAAAAGGCTGATGAAGAAAAGTACGTGCTTTATTGTCTCTAGCAGATACAAGACTCTTGTAAAAATAAACAAAAATGCTCTTTCATCCTTCAACTTTGTATGTCTGCATGTCTGTATTGAATGTTTCTTGTTTTTATTGCAGATTCGCATGGAAGCCTAGCAATTCTGGAAATGCATGAATAACATTTTTACCATCTGTTCTAAGGCATCCTCTCAAGTCCTATATATTTCTTGTATTGATGAGTAAAATCAATCCATTCTTTTACAGCACAGTCCTTAGGGATTGAATTGTTTCAGCTCTGATTTGAGGTTTATACAGGAGTTCCAAGAGTTGGTCATTGTTGTTGTTTTTTTCCTAGATACTGCATTGTATAAAGCAGCCACATATAATCAGAAAAAACAGGCTTTGACACGATATGTGGATTTCATCTTAATTACATGTCATTGACATAACTGGAAGAACAGTAACACGATCTGTAAATTTATTGCTTCATGATGTTTAAATTGAAACACTCTCCCTACACCACCACCCCCCCCACACACCTCTTTTAAAGGAAAACAGATCATTCTATTACAGTGTAAATCCCCAAAAATTAGAGGATAGTTCTCAAATTTTCTGACTAGTCTAGCTAGTATATAACACATAAATACTTGAGAAAGGAAAAGAGATAATAAAAACAGGAAAAAATATGTAAATAACAGAAAACATAGAGTTTAAATATGGTCTGCAATTATCAACAGATTCAACTGGAAATGTGTATATTAAAGCTTCAGATATTTTATTGAATAGACTTCAGTTTGCTACTATAAAATGAAATCCATTGTGTTAAAAATGTAATTAAGAAGAGCTAATGTAAACATGCTTGTTATTTCTCCTAACAAACATTCCATTGATTATTATGCCATTATCAACGAAACAGTTTTTATTTCAAAATATGATTAATATTATGTGCTTATTGGACTTTCCTTTATATTCTAAAATTTTGTGCATTAAAGTTTACTTAGCTATTTTTTGTGGTAATAAATAATATTTGAGCTTTATGTAATTTTGGACTGAAATAATGTACGTGCAACACCTACTTGGAACGAAGCCATCTTCAGTAATGATATAAAGAGTAGGTACTGTGCTGTCAGCTTAGTAGAAGCATAGGAAATATTTGATTTTCTGCTTTTGTTAGTATGTACAGCTATATCAATATTTCAAGTATGAAAATAAATTGCTGTCTTTAAATATTTATTAAGAATTTAGAGAAAAACATGGTTTGAGTTCCATTTTTCTGTATAAGTAGAATCTCTCTTGTCCAGATATTTAATTTTTACTGAGTCAATTCATTGAGAAAATTCAGTTGAGAATTGTGGTCTGTATAATGCAAAAATTTTCTTCTTTTTTTTTTTTCCCAGAATTTAATATTCCTAAATAGTTTCTCCACCTGTGATATTTATAAACAGTAACAACTTCTTCACAGTAGAATAGTATTGTTAAGTGATGTGACAATACAGTTGAGAAATTAACTATTATATACAACACAAGTGTTTATGAAATAAAGCAAATACTAAATTATAGGTTTCTCATATAATTTCTGATATTACATTTACACATTATCTATAAGTAATAGGATTATCTGATTGACATGCTCTAGCTTGAGATGGCAGCTGAGCAACACGTACCCACTCACTCACCTCTCCCCTAGTGGGATGGGTAGGAGAACAAGCAAAGACAAGCCATGGGGTTGGGATAAGGAGAGTTTGCTGGGACAGCACAGGGAGAGGGAAATAGCGACAACAGGACTTATGGCAGAATACACAAATGATGATTGATACAAAGCACTTTATCGACCTGACAACCAACTGGATACTCAGACTGTACTCAGACCATTCTGGAGCCATGCGATGACACAACCCCTCCCTGAAAGCCCCCTGTTATGGGAGCATGACATCACATAATATGGAAAACACCCTTGCCCAGCTCAGCTCACCTCTGCTGGCACCTTGTGAAAATTAACTCTGTTCTAGCCAAAACCAGGACACTGATGAATAGGGGTTTACCCATAAAGGACATGTGGATCATAAAGAAACACATGAATCTAAGCCTGAAATTAAGTCCACGGGCCTTGCACTTTGTTCGTGGTATGGTTCATTAGGTGCTTACACCTTCATTTCCATTCTTCTGTAGAGTTGCTACTATTCTGGCTAGAATAAACATCAGTATTTCAATCCATATAGACCCCATCTAGAAATGAGATTGTCCTCTATCAGAATTCTTAGAGCAGCCTTCATGCAGATCCACAGTGGTTTTGTTACACACATATTTTAAATTAAATGGTCATTGATTAAAATAAAGAAAAAATATAACGGAACAGAGAAGACAAGACAAGTAGTTTATCACCAGACTAGAGGGAGACCTTGTCTTGTCCTGGTGAATCTCTATTTTCTTTACAGGGTTGTGTATCCAACAGAAAAGGCTAGAGTGGACCGTATTAGAGCTGTGGTGGGTTGACTCTATCTAGAGGCCAGATGCCCACCAAAGCCTCTTTATCACTTTTCCTCCTCAATTGAACAGGGGAGAGAAAATACAACAAAAGACTCAAGGGTCAAGATGAGGACAGGGAGTGGTCATGCAGCTATCACTGTCATGTGCAAAACAGATAAATCTAAGAAAAAAAAAATCTTATTACTAAAGCAAAACAAATAGAAATAAAACCGAATCTTAAAACACCTCTTCCCACACCTCTCTTCTTTCCAGGCTACACTTTACTCCTGTACTCTTTACCTACCTCCACCCTCAGAGGCACAGAGAGGATAGATGTTATGGTTAGTTCATCACACAGTTCTCAGATCCTCCTTCCCATTTATGGGGAGGACACCTCACACTCTGCCCTTGCTCCTGTTTGAGGTCCTTCTCACAACATACAATACTCCACCAACTACTCTAATGTGAGGCCTTCCCACAGGCTGCAGTTCATAAACAGCTTCAGCATGGGTTTCTTCCACTAGATGCAGACATTCAAGAACAAACTGCTCCAGCATGGGCTCATCTCTCCATGGACTGCAGGTCCTTTCAGGAGCCTGTTCCTGTATGGACTTCCCACAGGGTCACAGGGTCCTTGGAGTGTCTCCATCTCCTCTGAGATGGTGTGGGATCCTCCATGGGCTGCAAGTGGATCTCTGCTCCCCGATATCCCTCATGGGCTTCAGGGGAACCTCATGCCTTGCCATGATTTCCTCTGTGGGATGCAGGTGAATTTCTGTCCTTCTCCTTCTCCTTCTCCTTCTCCTTCTCCTTCTCCTTCTCCTTCGCCTGGTCCTTGTGCTTGTCCTTCTCGTNTCTCCTTCTCCTTCTCCTTCTCCTTCTCCTTCTCCTTCTCCTTCTCCTTCTCCTTCTCCTTCTCCTTCTCCTTCTCCTCTCCTTTTTCATCTTTCTCCTTTCTTTTTATTTTTTTCTTTTTCCTTCTCAACTTTATTATCACAGAGACCCTGCTACCATCTCTGATGGACTAGACCTTTGTCAGCAGCAAGTTCATCTTGGGAACAGCTTGTATTGGTTCTATGAAATGTGGGGAAGCTTCTAGCAACTTCTTGCAGAAACCACTCCTGTAGCACCACTGTTACCAAAATCTTGTCACAGAAACCCAAAACAGTAGCCTATTAGAGCACTTTTAGGAAGTTCTAACTTAAAGGAAGATTTGAACTCCCTTCAATAATGGAGAACATTGCACAAAATTTTGGAGTACATGGGATCCTCAGATAATTAGACTTGAAGGAAGAGGTATGCAGGAAACAACTCATTCATATATCTAAAAGAAAGGACTGTAAACTTAATATCTTTAAGGAAATAATCTATGTGACTATCTTCATAAGATCTTAGACTACTTTTTACTGTGGATAGAGGCTACTGTCTTAATCCCAGTTAGATTTCAAATCTGGCCTATTTCATATTATTAAGAAATTCTTATCTATGAGGCTTCTGAGGCACTGGAACAGGTTGCCAGGAGAAGCTGTGGCTGTCTCCAGCCTCTACCCTGGCAGTATTCAAGGCCAGGTTGGATGGAGCTTTGAGCAACCTGATCTAGTGGAGGCTGTCCCTGCCCTAGTTGGAAATAGGTGATTTCTGGAGTCCTGTCCAACCCAAACAATACTATGATGCCTCAATGTCACAGCACAGCACTCAAATCATGTGTTTCTGAGTGTCTTTGATGAGGGCAGTGAATATTGTTCTAACCACAAATACTACTCTGGGGAATATCTACAATGCCCAGCACCTTCACATTTTCAGGTCTCCTGATTTTTCACGTGGTCTGTATGTTGGTTTTCCCAGGTGTGTATCTGTATGAAACCAAGTAATTAACTCTGAGATTAAACTGTGAAAGTGTTTTGGGAGTAGTTTGATCTGCCTTCTACACAGTAATAGCATTATGCATTACAGTCTCAAGCTCATTAAACTCCTTCTTCCATCCAAATCAGTGTACTGTTATCTACAATGTATGCTGGAAATGACATCTGATCCATACTGCTCTTGAAAGCAGTCCACAACATTGCCTGGCTAGGGAAAAAAAACATAGCAAGGAAGTAGTGTGTTTTTCTGCAGTGGTTCAGTATTCTCCCCTCATTTCTTACATGGGAGGGCTAGTGGACAACATATGAATATAGTAGGAAATGCAGAGCAAACAGAATGTTGTAGAGATGGAACCACACTATAGAGAGAATAGGCTTATGGAAAAAAAATGAGTTTGTACTAGGAAACCAGTGGCTACGTGTTACACACCAAAATGGGTATCTTACCAGTGTATACTGTTGTCTGCCTGTGGATTGAGTATAGAAATTATGAACCAGAAAAAAAAAGTGATTTATATTTCTCCTTATATTTCAGAAGCAGGGAAGGCACAACATGGGTCTATCCTACAAAAGTTCCTCAATTTTGGTCCTCTTCTGGTTAAGCTGTTAACCAAGCCTCTTCTCACAGACACCAAATCTAATCTCAGTCAATAGTACTCTGGAAGAAAAGCTTCCCTACTAGATCTCTCCTAAAATGTCACAGGACTTATGAATAATCAACCAATCACCCTGATGTGTTTCCAGAAACTGGAATATTGTCCCACTGAGATGAGTGCTTGCACTGTTAAGCAAAATTCACTATGAACCCCCTTCCTTATAAAAATAGCCACAAAATGCTGAGTGAACTGTGGAAAAAGACTATTACTTTTTTAGCCTCAGATATTCTTCACTGACACAGACATAGCATCCAGTTCCTAGATTTCTCTAAATATTCAACAGGATAAAGGAAATAAACAAAAAGGATAAAACCAGATGTCTTTAATATGCTTACACATGAAACAGTAAAATGTAATGACCAGCTGTTCCAGCTAGCTCTAAATTTTTTTCAACTTAGTTTTAGGCTTTCTTTTACAATGCTGGGGTGCAGAAAGAAATAAACCATTAAAGCATATTGTTCTTCTCCCTCTGGACTTTAGGAGCCTACAGAGCGATGACTCAGAACAAAAAACAAACTGAAAAGCATCCACACTGTCATGACTGCCATTCTATTGTCGTAAATTTGATCCCCCTTGGAATATTATTTTTAAGGACTGGAAAGACAATAAACTAAATTCTGTTCTCTATTACTATGGAGTGACTCCAACTTTTCTCAGTTTCTTCACAAAAGGGAAGACATTTTTTATTTCTGGGGAAAACTTTGTTTACAGAGCTTATAGGCAATATGACAATATGGCAGGTCTAATTTGCTGCTCTTGCTTTGCAGCAGTGGGTGTAGGAAACAGGATGAAAGACTGCAATCACACAACTAAGAGTATTATGTTTTAAAAATGTATGTCAGCTAATAGAAGAAATGAAGAGGGTTTATTTTTTTCTTTACATGTTATATAACATTCATGGAATATGGGGGTTATGAAAATATGCAGTTTATTGCTCCTGTCTTTTATTGTGCATAAATTTATCAAAATCCTGGTTTCTTATCAGTGTTATATATGCAATTTGCACAGTGGTTCATGATGCTAAATGGAGAATTAATTACTGCAGAGTAAATATGTGGAGATTATATTCTTGTTCATGAGAGTTCCTGTGCTTCCATTCACTGCAATGCTCAAGAATGAAAGGGAGGTCTATCCAACTATTGAGAAAAATGCCCTTTACATAATAATTTAATGTAGGAAACTGTCTCCAGAGTAATTCCTGACCTTTTTTTCTCTATATTGCTAATTGTACTCTTGGATATGGTAGGAATTTTGGGAGGAAACAGAAGACATGCATGCCATTACTTAGTAGAGATTTACCTGAGCTTTCCTTTGTCTTTTTTTAACTCCTTCTATGTGTACTCTTCTCATCCACGAATTTTCCACATGCTTCACTCTGTCTCAGTGACCTATATTTTGCCAGTAAAAAATCTAGCTATTGAAGCCATTTAAAGGTCAGAAGTCAGTCTTTAAAGTAGCTAGACTAATCTATTAATTACTTTAAAAATTAGACATTGATTAGACAAAGAAAACTGATCTCTATTGACAGAAAGAGTGCCTGATGAGTTTATGGTTTCTAGAGTATGGAGAAAGTGATAGATACTGTTTGTAGTAGCTGGCATTTGTGCAAAACCTTGACATAGAGATTCAGAGGCCCTGCTCTACAGTCATCTAACCCCGAGGGTGGCAGGATACTCTGCACAGGAGACAGATTAAAGCTTCCCAGCAGACTGAAAGTAGAGGAATACACTGGAACTTAAATGAAAAGGAGACTCCTCATTTAACTCTGGCTAAAGAGGGTGCAAATAAGAATCCAATGCTTTGTACCACTTTGATATTGTGAGAACTATTTACTTGCCCTGGAAAGTGAATCATACAAAAAATGTCATAGTACTTCAAGGCTATTTATTTTCTAATTAAAATTATTTCATTCTTCAAACAAATTTTATTTATTTATAACTAGATTCTATTAAAGATTTTACCACTTTATCAGCAGCAGTGTCTGGAAATTAGACATATCACTGCATCAGATCTATTTGCAATCAAGAATATTTTAAGAGATGGGGACTCAACCACCTCCCTGGGTAGACCGTTCAAGTGCTTGATGACTCTCTCAGTAAAGAAGTTCTTCCTAATATCTAACCTAAATTTTCCCTGGTGCAACTTGAGGCCTTTTCCTCTAGCTCTGTCACCTGTTACTGGGGAGAAGAGACCAATCCCCACCTCACTGCAACCTCCTTTCAGGTAGTTGTAGAGAGCAAAAAGGTCTCCCCTCAGTCTCCTCTTCTCCAAGCAAAACAACCCCAGCTCCCTCAGCTGCTCCTTGTAGGGCCTGTTCTCCAGAACCTTCACCATCCTCGTTGCCCTTTGGACACGCTCCAGAACCTCAACGTCCTTCTTGAAGTGAGGGGCCCAAAACTGAACACAATACTCGAGGTGAGGCCTCACCTCTGGTCTTGCTGGCCACACCGTTCCTGATACAAGCCAGGATGCCATTGCCACCCTTGGCCACCTGAGCACACTGCTGGCTCATGTTTAAGCGGCTGTCAACCAACATGAGGTCCTCATGGTCAGAACATAGAAAGTTATTTGTAGTTTGTTTCTGAGAAGTTGGAACTATCAGGAAGTGGAAAACAAATGAGCCTGCATAGTTCTTTCATTAGTTACAAATTTGGAGGAATTGATCTTTATATGTAGGCTAGATAATACAGATATTCCCATATGGCATTTCAAATTCATTCCTATTTCCTTTGTAACCTTGTAGGTAGATGCCAGTCTATTTCTACTCGAACATTCTAGATAGAAAAGAAAGAAATTGCTTTAAACAGTTTGGAAATAGACAACCCAGACAACAGCGAGGTTTGGGGTCTTCTCCACTTCTCATAGAAACACATTTGTTTCATTTTAAAATGTATGAAAAAAATATTTTCTTCCTCTCTCTCTTCTACCTCCTTCTGCCCACCGCATGTGCTTTCACTGGTTTTAAATTCACATATTTTTTGAGGATTGATATGTGGGTTAATAGTAAAATCAATTTGGATATAGACAATTTTAATTTTTGAAGAGTGGGTCTCTATATTTTCCTCTATACTTGCCAGGCACCTTCAATGAATGTAAATAGGTTAACACAGCATAGTTACTGACTTATTAAAGGATAGTAACACACTTTGTTCCCTGAACAATAAAGCAATCAAGGGTAGACATGGAGGTATTCAGGTGTATACATAGAAATAATATAGACATATGACTTTGTGTTATATATGTATGATACCTATGTCTTATTTCTATGCATATAAAATATGCATACATCTAATATATCTAATGTCTATATCATATACATAGAAATTCAGTTAACAAACTTTTCTAGAAAGTCTACACACTGTTTTCAATAGGCATATTAACAATATTCATAGCTATACTCTTTAGAGAATTCTTATAACAGTCACTTTATGTAGTTTACAGCTTAATTGCTATCTGAAGGACACATGCAACTCTACCAAGAATATTAAGTGGTGGACTCTGATTTGAATTAAAAAAAAAAGAAAGAGTTTTTCATCAAACACTTTCTCAGATGAAAAGGAGTGTGAAAACACATCATGTCATTGTATTTAAACACATTACACACAGTTTGAACCTGAGCTGGCCAAAGAACAGTTATTTTTCAATATGGTAGTAACTAGGTAATAACTTCTGGCATTTAAATTAAGAAATATGGGGTTTTTTTTTTCTGTTATGGTGCTGCTATGTCAAAGGTATAAATAACTGTCATGTAATACCCTCATGTAATCAGATTAAGATAATATGGAGAAAGATTAGAACAGAGGGATTTAAATGCAATAAATACTTTGAACTATGTTACTAAAAATTCACCTTAAAAATATTCCATGGATTTTAAATGTTATCTATATGAACATTCTGGTCTGTTACTCTCCAAATATTTTAACAGTAATTAAGATAATACATGGTTGTAGTTTAGGCTTCAGCAGTTCCAGCATCACATCCCATAAAAAGGAGATTCATTAAAATTGGCAAAGGAAAAAAAAACACAAAAACAAACAAACCAAAAGGTTTCTTTCTAAAGTTAAGTGAGTCTGTAGAGTTAATTTTACTGATTTATCTCCTTCCTGCCACCACCCCCTCCCCCTAAAAAAAATAAATACAGAATACTATGTGTCAGTGTGCTTTACAAAACTGTGGAGTGGATAGTGAAATATCTCAATTTTCTTTTATGGATTTCATTCCTGACTATTTGGAAAATTACAGTTGGGTAATAATCCCTGGGTCTGACCAGGTTTGGTAGTCTTTTTGTTAACTCTCTAACTGAGGCTCCAGAAGGCAGCAGACTTCCCTATGTAATGGATCCAGCCTACAGATAGGGCCTTCTGAGCCCTTAAGAAGNCGGGCCTTCTGAGCCTTTAAGGAGGGAGTTCCTTAAGTCAATGGCCTGCCTTGCCTTCTTAACAGAGGCCGTTTTGGTATTCTGCTTAGGGCGTCTTGTCCTAGAGAATATTACTTCAGGTATAGTTATCCTATCAGCCACCTCAACCTCCCTAGTGCTCCTAAGTCATTCCTTCTTCTCCTCTTGACCTACCTCCCCTTCAATTTCCAGTGCCCCAAACCTTAGGCTTAGGGGAAGCTGGGGAAGTGGGGTAGGCATGGGTGCCCCCATGATGCTGAGCTGGGATACTCCTCCAACCCTCCTCACCACTCAGGTCCCCCTCCTCTGCCCCAATGGGCAGAGGCTCCACCACCAGTCATGGCATATCTCCCTGGTGCCTTTCCCTCTGGCATGGCAGGGAGCTATTCTACCAGTCAATCTCTCTCTCACACTCCTTAATGATTCTCAGTCTCTCTACCTCCTCTTTGTGCTCTGCCACCATTCTGAGCAGATATTCCACCCGCTCACACCTCACATGGGTGAGATTGCTGCCATTC
>VXBZ01012893.1:80918-107806 GCA_013399135.1 Heliornis fulica | reverse complement strand
GTGGGATGAAGCTGGGCCCAGTAGGAAGGGAGGACCATCCCTGGTCCTTGCCTGACATCCAAGCCTCTTGTCAAGGGAAAGAGGTCACTGGATTTGTGATGCCAAGGGGCAGAAGTGACATCCCTCCTGGCTGCCTCCTGCAGCCCTGCCCTGATTGGAGGCCAGGCAATGCATACCTTGGCTGGGCTAGCAGGGGCATTGTGTCCCTGAAGCTGCTTGAAACCCACTTAGAGAGTGAATCTAAACCCAGCCAAGACCCCTGAGCTGGGCTGGTCCCTCCCAAGCAGCCTGTGCTGCTTCCTCTGCCCACAGCATCCTCTCTAGCATGCTGTGCTCCACCTGCACCAAGGACAGGCAGGGCTGCCTCCCACCCAGGGCTCAGGAATAGCAGTGAGATGTCCCCAGTACCCACAGAGTATCTCCTGCCTGCAAAAGCTGCCAGCCCAGTAGGGTGCAGGCAGGGCTGGGCAGCAGCTTCCAGGCTCCAACTGGGAGTGAGCACAGACTGCTCAAGCATCCCAGATGCTCTCCTCCAGGGGCTGGGTTCCTTGGGGCTTGGCACAGGAGCATTGGCCCTGCTCAGAAGGAGGATGAGTTTATCATTTATTATTGATTGCCAGGAGTGGGGAGTGCCCTGCATGGCATGGAGATGCAGGAAGGCACTTTCTCTCCCTGTGCTTCTGCAGAAGTGCTGCTTTATGATAAAAGTTTAATAAATTGAAAGACACAGTTTCCATTCCATTGGTAATTAACTTCCGCTGCTGTGTTCCCTCCTAATTGTCTCTAATACTCCAGATAAAACTGAGATCAATAGAAATCTAAGTCTGGAGGCTGGAAAGTAGCAATTAATTAATAATCTCTCTTTTGCATGCATTCTTCATTTGCTGGTAATCATACAAGACTGGCTGGTCCTCATGCAGGTCCTGGGCCCTGCATGGCTGCTGGCCTCTGATGGGTGTCTTGCAGTGTATCTCAGAACAGAGAAGGCAAAGGGACAACCTTTACTACAGCACTACATCCCTTCTCGGCTCTTTGCTTCTTCCAGATGGTTCAGGTTGGATTCCACTATGGGCTCACTCCATGTTCATTCCTTAGGCTCTGTAGCTTGCACTAGGAAACACCTGGAAGGCAACAGTACTAAGACATCTCTTGTCAAGACCCATCACTGCCTCTGGGTGAGACTGTGAAAAAGGCTGAGAGGGGACACACAGCTTTTGAAAACCTTCTGAGCACATCCATTGTTCTTTAGTGTGCTCCAGGACACATGAACTAAAGCATCCTGCCACCAGTCCCTGAAGTGATTCTATCTCTGGCTTCTCTTCAAACCTGGAGTGTTTCTCCCACTCCTCACAATCTTCCTGGATGTTAGTAAATGCTTCCTCTGGATGCAGACAGCCCCACACAATTCATGTCTGATCAGGTATCCCCAACAAAGCCATGGCTGCTCAGAAACACTCTGCTGTGCTCAAGGCCAGAGCAGCAACTCAGGTCTGAAACCTCCACCACCCAGTGTGGCCAGACTGCTCCTTGCAGGGTGTCGAGACTCCCAGGAGACAGCTTCAGAGACAGCCTGCTGCCAAGAGTGGACACTTGGTTAGGGGTTGTGTTCATTTCCAGCAGTGTTCAGAGAAAATAATACTTTCTCCATGGAGAAGCAATTGCAACGAATTTACAGAAGAGCCAATTCATGGACACCAGCCAGTCCAGTCACAAACAGATGGTGGGTCTGCGTGTGCAGACATGGTCATGGGTCCTGATCCCCCACTGCTTAAAGCTAAGTGTTTCTTCCCCTCATGTACCAGCAGATGCTGTCACATTTGTAGACATCGAAGCAAACATGAGCATCTTCCTCCATGCTTTGAACTGCCCCTGGTTCAGGATGTGCAGGCAAGCTCTGAAGCTCATGGTTCCATACCCCGACATCCCATCTACATTCTCCTTGCAGAGCTGCTCTCTGCAGTTTTGATATCATTTTCTAGGATGTGGGTGCTGCTAAATTGAGAATTTAAAAAGAAATGCTCAGGTGTGCTGTGCTGAATTCCAACACATCCCTCCCCTTCCACTATGTGCCAAGGACCTGCCTCAGCACCTTCTCAGGACTTCTCCATCAGAGGCATCTGCCTGATGTGGCTGCCACAAAGCTGCTTCAGCCCAGCCCAGCAGTGCCCCGTGGGACCCTCTCCTGCACAGCACCTCCATGCCTTGAACCACGGTGGGTGAGGTGAAAGGTTCAGGACTTCCTTGACTTCCAGCAACCTGCATGGACTTGTCCTGGGCTTGGTGCAGACCCTTTCAGACAGGGCACATCGTTGGGTCACCTGTACCATACCTTTTTCCCTCAGCAAGCTTTCCCCAGTAGTCACAAGGTCTAGTCCTGTGTGTTGAATTTGATGTCTAATGAAGGTGTGGGATGCAGATGGGAGCTGGCTGGAGTATCAGTGTGCCCAGAAAATTCCTCCATTCTCAAGCTCCTTCTATAACAACTTTGCTGTTCTTCTTTAGGCCTTAAACTGTCCCTAAGAGGGACTTCAGCTCCACCATACACCATCTCTGTACCATCTTGTTGTCCACCTACTCATCACTGTTTGCTTCATTCAGGTCCCTTAGAGTCATCCATTTCCCTCAGAGGTTCCTACACCAAAACCTGCCCTGTCAGAAGAAAACAATGTACCTGGACCAGGTCCTCAAGGGCAGACTGGACCACCTGAGTCCAGCCCAGCTCCCCAGCTCCCCACAGCCATAGTAATCATGGATGTTGGCTCCAGAAGCATGTTTGCTGTACGTTCCCAAGACTTGCAAACTACTAAGGCAAAGACAGGATATTTTTGCAACGCTCAACTGGTATCAAGGAAGAGAACTGACTGCAGACAGTCCCTCTGGGGAAAATCCTGGCTCATCCTATGGAAAACTCTATACTACAGAGGGAAAATAACAGCTACTGCCTGTCTTGTGGAGCTTCTTACTGACCTTGGTTATGGTGACAGATCTGTCAGCCCTGGCCGGTCTTAGCCTGTACATTATTCCAGCTGTTTCAGTGCTCTGGCAGGGAAGGAAACCAAGTGGCTGAGTTATGGGGAAAAAATATTAGAGAGAAAAATAGGTTTTTGTCCCTGCAGGTGGTCAGCAGGAACTGACAAAGAGATACTCACAGGCAGTGATGGACCATCCTTCTCAGGGGGGTGCTCTTATCCTGGCTGCGTGAGCACCCATGGTGCAGACCTACATTTCCAACACCAGGCTTACTCCTGCCTTGACACTTTTCTCTGGCATTCCCAATCCTCTTTGTCCCCTTCTCCCTCCTTGGGAAACCATTCCCCTTTGTGTGCTTATGAATCTCTTAATTTTCCGTGTCAACGTGGTCACAGGCAGTTTATGCAGATTCCATGTGCTAACGGAATTGTCACCGAAATCAGATAATCCCTTTCCATATTTAAGAGATCGTGATCCCCTTTCTCGACCCTGTTTGAGTCAGGCCAAGGTCTCTGTGCTCCTCCACTCCCCAAATCCTCCCAGCACTGCTGGCAACTGCCACAGCTGTAGATAATAATGTAAGTAAGATCTTAACACCGTCTTGTACGTCCCTGTCTCTGCTGCAAATGCTCTGTCTGGTGCATTGTGTGCCCGCATTAGCCACAGACTATTGGGAATCAAATTAGATTAGAAGAAAAAAGAGATATCAACTACCCTTGATCTTTGAGGTTTGAGACCAATTGTTTGTGACTAAGATCTTCACTAAGCCTGATTTGAGAGGCACATATAATTTGCCTGGAGTGAAACAAATTAATGGAAAAGCCTCTCAAATGAGGTAAATCCATTTTGGGGTCTTGGCCACGCTTGTTAGTCCATAACTGCCTCTGCTATCTTCCACTATGAAAAACCACATTTTTAGGGAAGTACTAAACTACTTTAAAAAAATAAAAAATGTAAGGAGAGCTTAAAAATTTATAAAACTTCTGCATTGCTGTCAGGTGTGTATCAAGCTGGAGAAATGCTCTTTTAAACCCTGTACAACAGCATTGCTAGGTCTTAAAAGGCTACTATGGGTAAACTGCAAACTGAACCAGATTCCTAGAAAATAAACAAACAAACAAACAAATAAATAAATAAATAAAGACCTAGTGCCACAATGCAGGAAACAGAAATGTGCTCTGACCCTAGGAAGTTAAGTGCCAAACTGTAATGAATCAGATTAAATATTTTTAAAGAACTCAGTAGCAACTTAAAAGCTAAGAAACTTTTCCCACACTTTAGGGTCATCAGGAATCTGTTATTTCTCATGGATGACAGTGTATTAAAGGAGGACAGGAAGAGCACACATGTCCACAGAAAAATATAATTAAACCTTGCCAACAGTATTTTGCACATCTATGATCAAGGAGGTTCCTATACCACAGGGACTTTCCCAGGGGATAAACCTGAGAAATTGCCCCAAAGAGAGGTGTCAGAGCAAAGCTTGAACTCACAGCCAGGTTTATATAGTGCCCAGACAAGTCTACCAGAAGAAATCAGCTACAAACTCCAAAGTATGACCTCAAATCAGCGTGGAAGGTCATGGATGTGACACCAATCCCTACAAAATCTCTGTGGCCATCTGGACTGCATATGGCTAGTGAGTTTGAATGCTACACCAAGACACTGGGACAGACTACAGTGAGAAACCGACTTCATGGTGTCCAGAGACTTTCTTTAACAGGGAGCCAGGTCCCTCAGAACTTAGAGAGATCTTTGAAGAGGTCAGAAAGGGCATGGAGAAGGACAATGTGGTCAACATGGTGTACTTGGATCTCAAAAGACTGCGCCTACGGTCCTGCAGCAAAGGCTGTTATAATGCTAAGGTGCCATGGTTAAGTTTTGCAGATCGATAACCAGCTTAAAGGAGAGAAAATGAAAGCTGGGAATAGATATTCAGTTTTCATAGTGGAAGGGCTCATTGTCAGAGGTCCAGGGATTTAGACAGAGACCTCGGCTCATTAGCATGTTTGTAACACCCAGAAGAGATGGTGAAAGCTGAGGAAGCAAATCTATTCAAAATATTCAGATCTGAAAGTGAACATGAAAAACTGCAAAAAAAAAAAAAAAGCCAAAATGATGACTGGCTGAGAGATAATATGGCACCCTGAGTCCTTGCCAAAAGACACAAAGTGATTCAGATACAAAGGAACCCAAGCTGTACACTGTAATGGGTCCCAAATTAGCAACAACCGCATGAAAAGGATCTTGCAGCCACACAGAGCTCCCTGATAGTGCCTTGAAACTATGACCAGCAGCAAAGAGAAAGACAAGTTTATTAAGTATTGAGAACAACACAGACACATTGGTATAGCTCACATGATCTGAACAGCACTCTAAAACCCCACTCCTCACCCAAAACCTGACATCTTACAAGTAGAAGCAAGGCCAGAGGAAAGAGGTGGGGTGGTAGGAGAGGCAGAACAGCTATGAAGAGAGGGACTGAACGGGCTGGTCAGCCCAGGAGAATGAGAGGGAGAGGGATGTGATGGAGACTTGTGCAGCCCTGAAGGGCTTGGAGCTGGAAAGGGGAAAGGATACAGTTCTGGACAGCAGCTCTGCCAGATGTGGTGGGCTGGGCTCTGACCTGCAGTGCACACTGCCAGCCCCCACACCACAGTCCTGGCTGTCCCCGTGCTGGTCCCAAGCTCAATCTGCACTGCTGTGAGACTGGTTGGGTGGGCAGCTACAGCCTCTCAGATGCCCCACCACTAGTTGGAAAGGATGGGAAAGCACGTGGCAAAAGTCCAGGCCAAATCCATCCACCGAGTTTACTAGAAAATTGTTTCCCTGAACTGCTCATTTGCTGCCAACAATGAAAATTAGAAAGGGGTTTGTAAGTCATTAACAAGCCATGGGAGATGGTGTGATTTCTTCTGCATTTGATCTAATGAAACTTTTCAAATACACACATCCAGCCTCCTCTGCCTGCTGGATAACTTTGGGTGTGCATTGGCATCAGCCTGGACTGGCTCCTGTGTGTGCAGGACTCCACGTGGGAGCAGTCCAACCCAAGCAGAGTCACAGAGGACAACTTCTCACAGGCTAAGCATGGGTCTATCCAGGACCCCCTTCATCATGTGGATCTTTATCTCACCTGGGACCAGGGCCCACCCCACCAAGGCACAAGCACAAGGCATCCACTGGCACCTCATCTCATCCTTGCTGACTTTAGCAGGTACTGGCAATGCACAGCCCTCACCTCTGCTGAGAATGCTCCTTCTCTGAGCAAGAGAGTGCAGAACTTCAGCCACAGCCCTCTGCAAGCCTGCTATGCCATACCCATGTCCTCCTTTGCTGGTCCTCCAGCTCTTTGCATTTGCACTAATCCCCTCTTGCCTGTCTGCTGCCAGACTGAATTCTTCCTTGTTCTCTTTCCTTTTCTCTCACACCCGAATCACAAACCCCTAATTACTCCCACTATGCTCCCTGCCTCTGATCTCTCTGTAAAATCCCTACTCATGTTGTCTTCTTCCTCCTAACACTTTCTCCTCCTTTTCTTACACCCTTTCTTCCCACTGCCCCTGACAAATATTCCCTTCAGACCCTGAAGGTTTTGAAAGCTTTGCTTGGGCTCTCCCATCCTCTCCAGCCCCTGGCTGTGCACATCTCTTTGGGGCCATCCTCCCTCCCAGCTGCCCCATCAGTAACAGGACTGTTCCTCGTTAGAGAAGCAGTGAAGAACTCTCAAGAAACACCATGCAATGTCCCACACAGCTGATGTGCTGGCAAATGCACTGTGGATTTTGGAAACAGCAAGGCCCTTTGTTTTGTTACAATGCCATAAATTAATTCCAGTCAAGGCTCTCCTGTGCTGTTTTCCCTTCTCCACCACCCAGCCAGCTTCTTCCACAGTGCTCGTGGCACTGGTACGTGGAGCACTGTAAATGTGGCCGCTGACCTGCGTGGGGAGGCCACAGCACCCCATGAGGATGATGGGACATAGGGCTTGGTGCGAGCTTCAAATTAAATGATTCATTTTCACAGCTGAAAACCATCCACATTTCATCTCATTTGGCAAAAAAAGTGCTGCTAAAGCCACAAACAAGGAAAGGGTCATCTTGACAGTCAGCCTCACCCGCTCTCCTCCCAAGCAAAGGCCCCCAGGTCTCTGGGAGGCCAGAGCTGGACCTCCCCAGCCCAAACATTTCCAGAGCAGAACATGCTGGGGATGTGTCCGTGGGGAATGGGTGACTGGTCCCACCGTGCCACTGACACCACAGTGACATTTCCCTTGCTCCTGGGCAAGGCTGGAGAAATGCAGCTACACCCAGCCTGGCCCTCCCGTGTTGACACGGAAGATGAAACCTCTGCAGCAAAACCAGGGTTGTTTGTTCACAAATATCCTAACAGCCTTCTGTTTTGCAAAGGAGCAGAGCAGGAGATGGGGGTGGGAGTACTTGAAAAGCAAATGAACTTATGTTTTATGCTTTTTAAGATGTCTAACAGAGTACAAAAGTTCATCTTTAATAGGAGGGCAACACAGAGTGCTTAGAGCTGCGGTTTGACACAGATACAGAGCTCAAATGCCTTTGAAGTATCTTCTGATTCCTCATTCTGCCTGAAGTAACTTTAGATTTATGCAGCAGATGGGAAATAGTCCCTCGTTACGTGGCTCTCTACTCCAGCTCTGACTCCAAGATAAGGCAGCCTCATTGCATCTGCCTTAGAAGAGCTCTTAGACAGTGCTTTAGTCTTCAGGGGCCTGAGTCTGTAGTTTGCCAATTTTTTTTTTCTGTTTTTCTCTAAAATTAGTCTTGATAAGTCCAACATGTTGTGAGCATCTTCAAAAGAGAACGAGGGGGAGAAAAGTTTGTCTGTGGAGTAGAGGTGATTCATTTCAATTCGTTTGAAAACAGCTTTGTGTGTTTGGGGGAAGAACTCACGGGGAAGCGACAGGGAACGGCCTCGCTGTGACCCCAGCCTCAAACACGTCGGCTTTGAAGAAGTCACTAAAAAAGCTTTCCAATGACTCTCACAACTGCAAACCACACCCTCAGCTGCACCGAGGTCCCTCGGAGGGGCTGCAAAGCTGGGGATGCTCCCAGAGGGGGCTGCAGGGAGAGGCCAGTCCGTGCCGCGCTTGCCGGCGCTGGGGATGGCTCGGGCGAGGGGGGGAGATGGTGCTTTCAGCTTCAATTAGCCATGTGCCCGGCTGCCAGCAGGCAGAGATGCCCTGTCTGCACACAGGGGCTGCTTGTGCAGTAGTGCACACTCAGCAGTGCCAAAACCCATCTTTCTCCTCTCCAAGGGCAGGTGAGAGAAGATGCCAAGCATCAACCTTGTGGTTGTCAGGTCCTCCTGGACCTGACACCAGCCTTTCCTCCAGGGCCTTCAAACCTCCCAGTCCTGCATCTCTCTCCCTGCAAGGTGAGGTGAAGCTCCTCATTCCCCATGTGTTTGTCTCATCTGTTTGGACCTGGACCCTGTAAAGTTTTCATGCACTGAAAAACATCCAGCATGGCCAGGACAAGGCCAGTCTGTCCCCTGGCAACTGGTCCCAGCAAAGCACAAGCCAACCTGACTTGGGGTGCCCCTGCAAAGGGTCCTCACTGGTCCCAGCAACAGTTGGAGCCACTCCTGTGCTTCCCCAGGGCTTGTGGCTAACAGGTGCTGAATGGGGCACAGCGATGCTGCCGTGCTAGTTGTCACCAGGAGACCTTGCATACCCTATCACAAATTAACTGAAGTAATTGATGGTGTGCAAACACAATTTATCCTAGCAGTATTCTCAGCTGTGACTCATTGGATTTATTTGCAGCTTTGAAGTGTTCTCCACTGACCAGATGCTGAGGGCTGTGTTGTTTACCCCCCTGAAGAAAGGCATTGCTTCACAGACAGCTTGGCATTTCTCCTTGCTGTAGGTTTCCCTGGCTGGAGCATCACTCCCCTCACATCCTGCCCAATGACTTGTGAAGCCCCATGGCCCTGCAGGAACCAGTCCAGGCATGAGTCCTGCTCCCTGAGGCAGAGCTCAGGGGACTGGTCAGCCTCACACCCTCCTGAGTTTCCCTGGCTATTACCTCTGCAAAAGGCAACTGGGCAATGTTTGGGGAAAGTCACCCACTTCTCTGGGGCACCCACTGGCAGACCCTTCTCCTGGGATGCCCTGCAAAACCCCTGGTACATATGACTTAGCATTGTGCTCAGCTGCATGCCCTGGTCTGCAGGATGGCCACCACTGCTGCCCTGTTTCTGCCAGACTGTCCCAGCCTTCTGCCTTTGAGCCACATGTTGGAGAGCTGCTCAGACCCCACAGGCAACTCGGGCATTGCTCATGTGAATAGGGAGGAGATGGGGGCTCAAGTAATTGAAAACATCCTTCTCTCAATCCATCTTCTGCAATGTTTAAGCCTCATGCTTTGTCTCTGATGTTCAGAGCAAGCTGATAGCTACAGTATTAATAACTTGTTTGTACAATAATTGCTGCTTAAGATAAATGATTCATCAGGTCCTACCATAGTCTTGGAAATGGTATAAGCAGGGAAAGCAGCTGGAGGACAGCAGTGGGATGCTAATGAGGGACCACCATAGGGATGCAAATGTGTGAAGACTGGGGAGGAGGGGAGGTAAATCCAGTGCCAGTCACTGGAGAACATCCCATGTCCAGTGCTCACATGCAGCACAGGTCAGAGCCCAAACTGTCCAGCCAAACAGCATCAGTCCTGAAATAAGAGGTCTGTGAAAGTCACTGGGTGCCATGAAGGGCGGGAAGGATGTGAGTGCTACAGCCAGGAGCCAACAGCAGCTCTGACCTCTCAGGAGTACAGAAGGATGGAGAGGGCCAGGGCTGGTCAGCAGCCCCAGGTAGCAAGAGGCAAGCTGTGGGGTGGGACTTGAAGCATCTGGCATGAGGGATCTCTTACCTCCCAGCTCGGTGGAGGCCCCGAAGCAGGTAAGGACATGGCCTGCTGCTGGATGGCAGCACACAGACAGCTCCAGCAGCTCTGTGTGGCTGTCACAGCTCTGCAGCTTCGTGTTTAACCCCCACACTGACAGAATGCAAGAGCAGGGCGGAGGGGCTGCTCCCCAGGGACCTGTTTACTGGTAACACAGGGGCTGCAGGGAGGAGTAAGCTAAGACATGGCATTACTCAGCCTCTCACTGAAATGTGAAGAGCTGGAACCAGTGATCCTTCATCTCCCTCAAGAACATTAACAGAAATACATCCCTTGACTTAGCAAGGCTGAAGCAGCTAAGCACAGCCCTCTGCCTGCGTCTGCCACTCAGTTGCTGGGTGTTGATGAAAAGGCAATTCAGTGTTTGTGTTACAGTGTCTTTTTATAGCAAATTGCTGCTGAATAGCAGCTCTCCCTTGAGACCATCAGGGAAGAGCAGCTAGGAGGTGAGGCAGAGGGATGAAAATGTCAGTGTGGGGGAGCACTGCCTTATCTCTTACTCGGGCTCTGTGTCTGTGGAAGGGTTCATGGAGACTGTGAGCAGGGTGCTGTATCCAAAACGACAAAACCTCCCCCCCTCCCTCCCAGTACACATCCCCTCCAGGATAGCCCAGTGGCTTTATAGCTGAGGGTGCAAGTCCAACACACTGGAAGCAGATTGACTACAAATAATAAGCTCCTTGGGACACCCAGATCAGCAACACATGGGAGCACACTTGTCCTGTGACAGAGGAACTTCCCGAACTTGTGCTCCTCCTGTGGTGCTTCAAGACAGTGATTTAAGCTGTATCCCAACAGAAGACCATGTACACATCCCTTCAGCACTGTCTTCTGGTTACACTGAATCCAGGAACCTTTCAGCCCCAAAAATCTGAGTGCCATGGCCCTTTGCAGAGCAGCTGACAGCCCCTCCTTCCCCAAAAACGAAGCCCTTGAAAGCAGTAGCGGGGAGACACTGACAGAGCAAGTGGGGGGGTGCTGCAGTCTACAAGCCTGGGTTGGGATGCAAGCAGGGATGACAAGCAGAGACAACTCCTGATTGGAAAGATGTGGTAAAGCTGGATGGAGCCTGCATGCAGTGCAGCAACTGAAGCAGCTTAAACCCTTTCGGGCTGATCCCCGTTTTTAAGGCATCATGCTGTTAATGTGAGCCTTGCCTTGTTTAAGGCAAGCATGTCAATGTGAGCTCTGGGGCAGAGGAGAGGGATGAAGCATGTGGCTGTGCTCCTGAACCATGCTGGGACCCACACAGGGACAGTCTGAGGAAAAAGCCTTTGATTTTGGGGTGCTCTGTCCCATGCCCAGCTGACCACACAGGCCTCCATGAACGTGGCCACTCGCTGCAGACTGCATCCTGCTGCCAGTAGCAGCTTCCCATGCCACCAGTACTGGGAGAGGACAGGAGTCAGCAGCAGCCCTCACCCCTGCCAGCATCCCTTGGAAAGAAGAAGCACCCCAGTTGCAGCTATTCCCAGGCCCCTCCAGCCTAAGGTAAAGGTGGGAGCCTGCTGAGAGGGGACACACTGCTGGGGGCTGCCCGATACAGACAGACACGGAGGGATCTTCAGGCCTCTTTGCTGAGTGCAAATTTTCCTTTTGAAGGACTGGAGATGATGCTGAGCTGGAGGAGCATCCATCACCCTGGGGCAGCTCTGGTCTGCAAGTCTAGGACCTGGTTGAGCCTCCAGGCATCTGGATAGCCAGGTGCCCAGACAGCCACCAGGATCTGGACCAATGAGAAGGGGCTAAGCATCATGACTGCCACCGTCTCTGATGAACCCCAGGAGCCTTGGGACAAATGAAGAAAATGACAGGCTAGAGGGAAATTAATAGAGCAGAAAATTTGAAATGATGTGGAAATAATTCCCCCAGATTAAGGAGAGCTCCTTGTATGCTTAATTTCAGAACACAACTGGTTTTGTGCCTCTAAATTACAGTATCAAAGCGAGGGGCCCTGACTGGAGCTTACAGGATGTGGGGACATTTCCATGCATGCAGCAAGCTCTCCCATCTGGAGCAAGGGAAAGACTGGGGTGACCTTAGCTTGGCACAGGGTTGGGGGTGTGGATGGTGGTGGCTGTCTTGGAAAAGCCAGTGTGGTGCTTGTCACTGTCATGAAGGTTTGTCCTGTTAACTTCTAATCTCTAATTTGAGCCTGCCATAAGAAGCTGGGGAGAGGACGAGGGGATAGGGGATTCTGTGAGGTGTCTGCTGGCTCATTCCTGCCCCACAAACTCTTCTCCCCACTCTCCATGGGGGTTTTGTTCCCTCTGCTCTGCCAAGTGAAGAGGCTGAGGCACAGCCAGACTTGAGAGCCAGACAAGCCAGGAGGGATGGAGGGAGCAGCCACCATGGGAAGGAAGGAGAGGGACACCCCTATTTCATGAAAACCTCCTGAATCCACCTGCTGTGCAGGGTCTGGCCCCAGCTGTGGGGATGCTGCCCATGCCCTGACCTGGGCCTCTGCCCTGACATTTCTCTGGCTGGCACCTGGGAAAGGCGAGGGCTGAGCTGGCCCTGCAGAGATGTCCCACCACTTGCAGCCATCTGCATGTGTGATCCTGGACATCTGAGCTATAGAGGGAGACCCAACTCTGGCCCTGTGCCATGGCCTGTAGGACTGGGAGAAAACTCATCCTGGACACATTCTCCTTCCAGGAATGAGGCCTCTCTGCTCAGAGAGCAGAGACTACAACCACCCTGGGTAAAAACCATGCAGCTATGAAAGGGCATCCCTGTCACTCCATCCCAGCCTGGGGACACCCTGCCCAGGTGCCATCCTGTGAGCATGCACTGCTGCTGGGTCTCAGGGTAAGTGGGCACAGGAAGATGCTCTCTCAGATGCTGGAAATCTGTTGGGAAGTCCCCAGAGAGACCTGGAGAGAGAGAAATCATCTTCTTTCCTGACAAAAGAAGTTTTCAAGGTGTCCTTTAGGCTTCACAGCGCACGGCGAGATTGATCTGTGCTCAGCAGCCCCGAGAAAATCACCAGTCTGTATTTTCTCTTTCCTCACACATAAATGGGCAGGAGCTGCCCACATGTCCCTGCCAGCAGAGCCAGGTGCAGGCAGACCCAGGCAGCCTGGAGAAGGGAGGCCAGCAGGACCAGCACAGGTCCCACTCATCCCTGCACTGGCATCAGAGCTGCATCCAGCCCTGCCCCGAAAGTGAGGGCTTGTTTTCCCCCTCTCTCTGCAGTAAACATGGCTGACTACAGACTCCTGAGGTGCAGGGTGTAAGGGACGTGGACAGGGAGGGACACAGCCCTGGTATGTGGGAAGAGGAGCAGAGGCACAGACCAGACTACTCAGGGAGAGGCCAGCAGGGCTGGGGAGGGGACTGTGCCCCTGGACTGGGCACTGGTGAGGCCACACCTCAAGTGCTGTGTTCAGTTCTGGGCCCCTCACTCCAAGAAGGACATGGAGGGCCTGGAGCGGGTCCAGAGGAGGGTGACCAGGCTGGGGAAGGGTCTGGAGAAGAAACCTGCTGAGGAGCAGCTGAGGGAGCTGGGGGGTTCAGTCTGGAGAAGAGGAGGCTGAGGGGAGACCTTCTCCCTGCCTGGAATGACCTGACAGGAGGTTGGAGAGAGGTGGGCGATGGTTTCTTGTGCCCAGGGACAGGGTACAGGACCAGGGGAATGGCCTCAAGCTGCACCAGGGCAGGTTCAGATGAGATGTCAGAAGAAATTGTTATCCCAAAGAGCTGTGGGGGTGTGGGACAGGCTGCCCAGGGAGGGGGTGGAGTCCCCATCCCTAGGTGTATTTAACAGATGGGGAGATGAGGTGCTCAGGGAGATGATTTAGGAGAGGACAGGGATGGTTGGACTTGATGATCTTAGAGGTATTTTCCAACCTGGTAATTCTGTGATTCTGTAATTCTGAGAGTGTCAGCAAGAGGGAAATCAGCTTTTATGCTGCTGAAGATCTGCAGACCTGTCTTGTACATGCAGCCTCTGCCTGTGCAGCCTCTGCCATGCATGCATGACCATGCAGACCTGCATCCTTGATGGGACACTCCCAGTAAGGAAACTAGGGCAGCATCTCCTCTGCTCCATGGCACTGGGCATCTGCACAGAAAACTTTCATGTTATCACAGGGGTGCTGCAAAAATCCCTGATTCACGTGAGTGCTGCTGGAAGGACCAGCTGGAGTAGCTTCTGTCCCCTTTGTGCTGAGCTAGACCACTCCTGGCTTTCTTGCAAGCTGAGCAGAGGTTTCATCCTCTTCATCAGGATGAACCTGGATGCAGCCTTGGGAAACCCGGGAAATACCCGGGTTTCCCAAGGCTGCATCCAGGTTCATCCCGATGAAGAGGATGAAACCTCTGCTCAGCTTGCNCTCCCCTCCCCCCCACCGGCCTGCCAGGGCACAGCGCATCTCTGGGCAGAGGAGCATCCTTCTGCACCCCCCCCAGGGGCAGTGTCTGCTCTGACAGACTCCACATGGACAAGCAGGGAACACACACACACCCCTCCCCCAGCAGGCTCTTGCACATGTCAGCTATTTGAGCAGCATGGGAGAGTGCTCCCCTTTTGGTTAGGACAGTCCCAGTTCCACAAACCCTGAACTTCCCACCTGGACTCCATCCTCTGGGACATCACCTGTGCTTCAGTGGCCACAGCTGCCTCTGCCCCAACAGTGTGTGTGCTGCCCCTTCCTCTCCAGTGCTTGTAGCATCTCTTGATGCTGAGTCACTCCCTGTGCCCCCAGTGGCCCCCAACCCTCTTTCTTGCAGCTTTGAGCCCCATATTAGGTTTGTCAGGGACACCTGTCTGACCATGGTGCATGGCCAATGCAATGGCAGATAACCTGCACTGCAGACAAATGACCTCCCTCTGTGCATGTAAATAGCCCTGAGCTGAAGTGCAAGGGCTGGAGAGACATCCCAGGGTTTAAGAAGACCTGGAGGTGTGATCACAGCCCTGTAGAATTGCAGCATCACAATCCTGCCAAGTCCACCACCAAACTATGTCCCTGGGTGCAGAAGGCCATAGAGTCTGGTCACTCCTCAAAGCTAGGTGAGGAACCAGGAGAAGCTTCAGGGTCAGCAGAGACCTTCCAGGGCAGGACCACTGTAACCAGTGCAGGAAGGGGCTGGGTTTGCACCGTTAAACTTGGCCCACCAGAGCACCAACCACTGTCAGCTAGAGCTGGGAGAAGACTGAGACAGACCATTAATCATGACCTCGAGAATGACAAACTCAGTTTGGAAAATAATATGTTAACCACTCTGGACTGGTGGGGTGGCTAATTGCTTGCTGTGTTTATAAATATCTGAAGTGTGGGAGACAAAGGGAACTGACCAAACTCTTCTCAGTGGCCTGTGGGGACAGGACAAGGGACAATGGTCACAAGTGGGACCACAGGAGGTTCTGCATCAATGTGAGGAAGAACTTCTTCACGGTGAGGGTGATGGAGCCCTGGGACAGGCTGCCCAGGGGCGTTGTGGAGTCTCCTTTTCTGGAGACATTCAAGACCTGTCTGGATGCTGACCTGTGTGACCTGCTCTAGGACCTCCTCTAGGACCTCCTCCCTTTCACTCAAGGGAACCTGCTTTGGCAGGGGGATTGGACTTGATGAGCTCTGCAGGTCCCTTCCAACCCCTACATCTCTGTGAAATTTAAATCTGTGCCTGGGATGGTCATCTCCTACCAGTGATCCAGTCTGGTGGATGTTGCAGGGGTGAGGCCATCCCCATCTGACAGCACAGCCCTCTCATACTGCCTTTGGTGTGATGGTATGAGCCCAGGGAGCTGCTGAGCAGCGCTGGTGTGTCAGAGGAGCCCCTGGCAGCTTGCTGTGTTGTGCCAGCAATAGCGTGTAAAGCTCTATGTGTGTGAGAGGAATCGCGTGTCAAGTGCTCCCCGGGGCTGCAGGATCGCTGCTCGCCGCCGCCTGCCTCCATCCCTGCCCTCCCTGTGGGGGGGGCAAAGGCAGAGCAGTGGAAAGCGTCTGGCAGCAGCATTTGGTAGGCAGCCCACCCACTGGGCAGGGAGGCAGCACAGTCTGCTGCCAGGGTCGGGCTGCATCCCAGGCACAGCCCACACTGCATGAAATAAGGAGCAGGGTGCAGGGGATCTCACTGCAGCCCCCCAGGACTTCAAGGCAGCGTATGGACAGGAGGGGAATCAGGTTTTCACAAGGGCAGAGAGTGGTGGGACAAGGGGATGGGGTGAAGCTGGAGGAGGGAAGGGTCAGGTTGGAGATCAGGGGAAGTTCTTCATGCAGAGAGTGGTGAGAGGCTGGAATGGGCTGCCCAGAGAGGTGGGGGATGCCCCAAGCCGCTCCAGGCCTGGAGCTGGACAAGGTGGCCAAGGCCTGGAGCTGGACAAGATTGGTGGCCCTGCCTGTGGAAGGGGCAGTGAAACTCAATGATCCTTGGGGTCCCTTCCAACCCAGACTAGTCTGGGATCCTGTGGAAACAGCCACCCCAGATGGAAGGTGAGATTTGGGGGCAAGAACCAAGTCAATCCTTTGGAGGCTGAAGGACATTTAAGCTGCTTTACAGCATCTTAGCTCTTGTCCCATTACAACTCCATTTATGTCAGCAGTCTGGCTTGTACCTCTTGTGCATTGGAGGTCATTCCTGCTCCATCATGTTGGAGGGTGGGCAGAAGAGCATGGAGACCCCTGTGCCCTAGGCTAAGGGGCAGTGCAGGGGAGGGACAGAAAGCTGGTGCATGTGATCCAGCCATGGTAATGGAGCCACTACCATTCCTCAAAACACACCCAAGAAGTCACACTATGCGTGGACAGACAGAAAAACTATCTCAGGAGCTACATGCAGCATCTCCTGAGCTACACCTCTTGATGGTCAGCGAGCCTCTGGGTGGGAACAGAGCTGGTGGTGTGTGGCTGTGATTAAATTCCACATCTAAGAAAGGACAGAGCTTTTCCCACAGCAAAACAGCAGTAGAAAGGATGGCTGGATTGTTCCAGCAGGGAAAGATCAAAACTATACAGCCTGGAGGGGCCGAGCTGCCAGGCCTGTCATGAAACGAGGCTCAGCCAAGAATTCAGGTTGGAAGGGTTCCCAGAGGTCCACAGTCCAGCCCCCAGCTCCAAGTCCAGCTGACTTCAGAGTCAGATCAGGTTGTTCTTGGGCCACTGAGAACTGAAAATCTTCACAGAGATTTTCTGGCCCCCACCAGTACTGCTGGGAAATGTTACACGTGCACACGATTAACAGCACGTAGCTGCGATTCAGGGACGCAAAAGGCAGAGGGAAAGTTTTCACCTGCAAAATTCCCCATCCCCTTTCAGATACTTGAACATTGAATTTTGTGCAGTGCAGCCTTTGGTGCCTCCTGTGTGGTGAAAAGACAAACAGGTTCCCACCGAGCCTCAACTGTGTGCTCGTATGTGCGGTGGGGCCAGGGAGAGCGGCTGTCCTTGCACAAAGAGAGCTGAGGCAATTTGGGATGCACAGAGTTTTAAAGCTGATGGCACATACCAGCTTCAAGGTTACTTTACAAAAGCATAGGGACAGAGAGAGAGACAGATGCACTATGAGCTTTACTGTGTCTCCATCTCCCTGCCCCACAGAGCAACTCTGGGGAAGCCCGTTAGTGCTCACGTTGTCCCAGATAACTGAAAAATCTGAACAGTAGGAATGTCCTTGCTGGGTACAATTAGCTGCCTGAAATAGCCCAGCTGAATTCTCAGGAGCCAGGCGTATTCTGCAGGCCTGGTCATTAGGAAAATCATCAAGATTGCGCTGAAGATAGAGTATTTATCAGCCTGTTTGGAGCAGACCTTGCACCTCCGGAGCCAAAGCAGAAGCTGCATCCTTTTTTGCAGGAGGTACCTGGTTGCATACTGGGGCTGTAGCCTCCATGCTGGGCAGGGTCCAAGCACCGTTTCCCTTAGCAGTGCTGCTCCATACTGGGCCAGCCCAAGCCCCATCACACTGTGTTGGGCACAGGAAGGACCTGTGCTGATGCCAGCCTAGGAAGGGTGAGAAAGCCAGATGCTGGCAGCAGCAGTGGTGGGAGCAGGCTGCGGGCAGCCAGGCTTGCTGCAGGGCGCAGGAGGTGGTGGTGGACGGCTGGGACAGGCAGGAGGGAGGGAGAGGATGGGCAGCAGGCAGGCAGGAGCAGCAGGCAGGAGCAGTGGCAGGCAGTGGGTGGTTAATCAGCCGTCTGCTTCCGTGACTGAGCTCAGTGCTGGCAGCAAAGAGCTCCAGAGAGGAGAAAGCCTCTTGCTCATGAAAGAAACATCAGCGCTAATCGAATCAGGGCCCAGCCCAGCAGCACGCGACAGGCTCATGCTTATTTCATGCTTTGCCCCACTTCAGCGAGATAGAGCCCAGTGTAAAGTGTGGCAGAGCCCTGCCCAGGGTGGGTAGGATCCCAGGACCGTGGGGGGAAGCCAGGGGCAATGGGAATTAGGGGCTGAGCTGCACAGGGGTTGGGCCGGGCTTTGGGGGGTGGCTGGGGTTTGCCAGAGAGGCAGTGGTGTCCCAGGTAAGCTCAAATCAATGCTCACTGGCCTTCAGGCTCTGGACTCTGAAGGTCAGCAAAGCAAGTGACTTACATGGGACTCCTTGTGGATGCTGGAGGCTTTTCCTGGCCCTGATTGTGGGGCAGCTGCTCCTCAGTGCTGCTGGTGGTGAGTGTGAGTCCAGGGAAGCCCAAGTTGGTCATGGCTGGCAAGATGAGAAGACAGCACCTATGGCAGACAGTGCCTAGGGTCTGGTTGTAACCCCAAAACCATCTCTAGAGGCTTTACCTTCAAAAGAGACCCAAAAACCATACTGCTGTGGGATGGGGGTGTGAGGCACAGATTCCTCCAGCTGCTCAGAGCTGCTGCCAGTGCAGGAGAGGCAGGTTGCAGACAGGGTCCTCAGCCTATGGCAGAGGCTGAACTGAGGTCTCTGCTGTAGTAGCAGAGGAAAGTGAGCAGCTGTGTGGGGTCCTTCTCTGCAAAGCTCCCAGCAGGAAGGGAGGCAGGTAGGGAAGGGAAGGCTGATGGAGCCCATGATCAAGGCTGACAAGCGGAAAGAGATAAAAACAGGATTAGAGGACAGGCAAGAAAAATGGGTGGGCAACCTTCTCCACTCCTCTTGGAGCTCTGACAAGAGGGACAGAGACTTAGACAGGAAAGTCTCATTCTAGGTCCAGAGACCCTCTACTAGTGCCCATCCCTAGCATACCCAGAGCAGTAGACCAGCTGGCAGCAGCGGGTGAGCCTGTCATTGGGGACAGCCTGCTGCTTTTCCCTGCCCTGTGCAGGCTTTACACCTCCCAGTAGCACATGCTGCCTTGGACTTTCATACATCCCAGGGACCCAGCATGGAGAAGGAACTGATTTTGGTGAAGATATCACTGGTTCTGGCTCAGAATAACCTGTGAGTGTCCACGAGACACTCCATCACCCTTCCCTCCTTGTCTTGCTTTCACTCCTCAGAGCCCATCAGCTCTGTCATGAGCAGTTCAGAGACCTTCTGTGGTTCAGCTGGTGGGCCCTGCCCTCTGTGGAGCATGGCTTGGCCTCTGGTCAGTTGTCCTGAATCCCCAGCCTCCACTCCGGGAGGGCACAGGCTGGCTGCTGCCAGACCAGCGGTCCAGGCTCCAGGAGAAGTGTGCAGGCAAATTCCAGTGAGAAATGTGGGAGGCCCTGACCCCCCTCACAGGCCACAGGCACTGCTGGGTAGGGACTGCCTGCTCTGCACCCTGCTTGCAGCCAGAAGCCATCTCCTGGACTCCACAGGCTTTCCATGTAAACCTGGCGAGACCTCTCAGCACCAAACCAAGAGGTCAGGAGGCAATTCCAGACAATTCCCAACCCTGCCTTGCCAGGAAGGTGACTGGCAGGGAAGATACCTCCTCCCCAAAGCAGACCTGGCCTGCCCCAGGGTGAGGCAGGCCAGGACCTGGCTAATCCAGGCTCAGGGGTAACCAAACCATGCAGAGCTGAGCAATGCCACCATAGAGGAACAGTCAAGGAGGGACTGGCAGCAGCAGATGCTGAAGCTGGGACTGGTCAGGGATTGTCACAAGGCTGGGGCACCCCTCACTCTCCTCCCAGGGCCTCAGAGGATGCTAAAACGTTCTGGGCTAAGGACCAAAAAAGTGTGATTCACTGATTGAACCTGACAGGCTCTGGGTGCAAGGTGGGATCCCACAATGCCCTGCACAGTGCTGTGCAGCGGGACCTGTGCACGAAGAGGGGTCTGGGATGGGGACCAGCATCCCCACACGTAGCCTACAGCAGTGAGGGGCTCACCTAAGAGCAAACCAAACCTCCTGGAGGTGACCCAGGGCAGGACATACCAGGTCCCTCAAGCTGCAGGTTTGTATGGACCCTCCAGCAGGTGGAAGGATGATGAAATTGCAGCAGCAAAAAGGAAGGTTTGGGGTAAAACAAGCAGAAACGCTAGAAATTTCCTGCACAGCACTTCCAGGTAGAGACTTGCCTACCTCCTCTTGCTAGTGAGTCTGTAAACCCACAGCAAGTCTGTCTGGATCTGTTCTCTTGTCCTACACTCTAGCTCCCAGCACCTACACAAAAACACAGGCACAGCAAGAGACCTGACAGGAACAAGAGCTGGGGCAGCCATAGAAAATGCCTCCTGTGAATACTGAGGGATGTGTTATTTAAACACTATTTAAAAAAATGGGGACATCTCACCCCAGCTGTGAGCTGGCCCTTGAAAACCAGCCCCAGGTGCCAAGCCTGTGTATCTCAAGCGTGGGCTTGGAAAATGGAGGGAGAACAAGAAGATGCAGGACACTGGGTCCAAACAGCTGGTACAAACCCACCCATCCTCCCAAGGCTGTTTCACCAGGCTGGTGGCAAGCTGAAAGTGGACCAGGTGCAGCTCATCCTCCAGCTCACCAGCTCATCCTCCAGTATCACCACTAACAGCTTGTTCATCAGCCAATCACTGGCTGTGAGAATGAAGTTTTCGTAAGGATGCATGGGAGCCCTGGGACAGACTGGGATGAGCAGCCTGGGGATGCTCAACAAGAGCAGGGTGGGTAAGGGGGACTCTGCCCCAGTGCCAGAGAGGTGGTGTTGGGTGCTTGGTAAAGTGAGGATGTGTAAAAGCGAGGCAGGTTCACGGGGTTGTAGGGGTTGGATATTTTGTCAGTGGTGAGAGGATTGAATTGAAGGGGCTGCTTTGTGAGGGCAAAGAGCCATTCTGCAGCTGTCAGCACCAGTGCTGGGAGCTTATCAAAGTGCAGGGAGCTCCCAGCAGCCCACCATGAGCATTGCTTAAACCAGCCACGTCCATCTGTCCATCCTGTCCTCCCAGAGGTGGGCATCTCTGACAGGCACTCTGCAGAGAGAAAACACAAAGCCAGGCTCTCCCCAGCTCAGTGCACCTCCTGGCTCCCTGGGAGCCATGTGCAGGGAATTTCAAAGAGGCTGTGGCTCTCCTTTCCCAGGAAGGAGCTGTGGCTGTGTCACCGCACTCTTGCAGATGACAAACATTGTCTCCATCACTGCGGTCCTCCTCGGGCACTGCCTTAGACATAGGCAGGGGGGTGAGACCCAGTGTAACTCACGGTTATGAGCACCATGAGACCATCCTCCCGGACAAGGGTGCTTCACTGCTCTACAGGACTGGGCTGGGAGGGAGGTGAAGGAGAGGTCCTGGGCTGTTTTCAGAGAGCAGCTGAAGACAGTGTCAGGCAAGCAGGGGCCTAGAGCATGGCAAACCAGAGCATGAGCTGCAGGCAGTCTCGGGGATGCTTTCCTTCAGGACAGTGTCTGGGGGCTCCCTGAGAGCCTAGAGCAAAGCTTTGCAGACAGGGAGCTGTCACAGGTCCCTCTCATACCTTCTTCTGGACATATGTAGGTGCAAGCTGAGGCTGCCAGTGTCTGCAGGGGCACTGCTACATCACACGCTCTCCCTGGCTGTCATTTATTTCCATAAAACCTGTAGAACCATGGGCTCCACGGTGCTTGCTGTCCTCTGTCACGTTTGCTGAAACCCACCCCTGCTCTGGGGGAGGTGCAGGACAGGCACAGGCTGTGGGGATGCTGCCTGTGGCTGTGCTGCTGAAAAGGGTGAAAGCTGTACCGTGACATTTTAGTGCTTTATGTCAACAGACCAGGTTGTCCCAGAGCACCACGTTCCCCTCACATGCCTCCAGGGATGTGGCCATACATGTCTGTGGTCCTGACAGCCTCTCCTGACCACAAGTCCTTCTACTGTCTTCCCTCAGAGCAGCACCAGCCCCAAGAGCTCCCAGAACAGGCAGTCCCAGGGCACTGCAAACACAGACATCTGTGCACCAGCGTGGGTGCAGTTTGGGCAAAGGACCCACAGACTGGAGGGGTGAGGTCTGAGCTTCTGGCTCAGGCATGGAGCAGGACTCTGACAGGAGAAGGGAAACCAAGGCAGGGAATAGCACTGAGGAGACACTAACATTTCAGGCTGGGATTTCTCTTCACCCAGCAAAGCCATGTTTGTGCCTATTCCCTTCCATAGCCTAGTGTTGATAAAGAAGTGAACTGAAATCAAAGTGCCTGGAAGAGTGAGGATGCAGGGAGGAAGGTCAGGTATCAATAGGAGCAGGGGATGGATTTCTTTTTGATGGTGAGAACACACACAGAAATGTGCCCATTGGTCTGGGCTATGCTAGTGCCATCCTGTGTTCATCTCTGAGCAGAGAAGCCAAAGGTTTTGATAGAGTTCTTTTGGTTGTGAGCTCAGTTTTGTTTCCTTTCCAAAGGATATACTCAATGAGCTGCTGTCTTTAGTTACAAAAAGCCCTTTTCCACACCAGGCATCGTTAGCCCTGGCCTCTTATTTCACCTCTCACCCCTTTCAGACCGGTCTCTGCTCCCCTGTGCTCCTCAGGTCATCCCAGTTCCTTCCCCTGCCTCATCTCTTCCCAAGTCTATCAGCCACATCCTAGTTCATCCAGATGTGTCCCAACTGCTCAACCTTTGACACAACCTGTCCCTTGAAGAGCCCCATCCTTTCGACAAGATGGTCCTGTGTGACCCTAATGCCTCTGAGCAGGGCTCAGTGACGGAAGAACATTGATGGAGCTGGTGGGATCTGCTTCTCCTCTGGAGCATCTGGAGTCAAGGAAGCTGTTTCTTTGCTATGAAGGCCCTGCAGAGCCCAGACGTTTCCAGCTCCCCAGGTTCACTCCTCCTCACACCTCAGCAGAGAGTCCCATCAAAGAGCACAGCCATTTGTTTAGGCCCTGTTTGAAGTTTGCTGCTAATTCTTGGTATGCACACAGCAGTGTTTGGCTCGTGCTTGTTCCCAGAATAAATGCTCGTTGCATTGCTCTTAAATGATTTGAGACCTCCAATTTTAATCTTTTATTCATAATCTTCTTCCAGCTCAGATGCAGAAAAAAACATGTAAATTCAAAACCTGTGAGGATTGAAAATTTCATAAGTGCTGCTGACCCTTCACTGGCAGCTCTGAATGTGGAAGAAATAAAGGAATTGTAATGAGGAACCTCATCTTTTGATAGCACGTTTAGAGGAACCCAGCACTAAAAGGGGTTTCATCCCTCCCTGCTGTGTGCCCACGCGGGATGGAGTCAGTCCGATTGGGCTACTGCTCCTTCCTCTCCACTACCTCCTGCATCTCCATCTCATCTCCTTTGTGCTGAGAGCCATCAGCCTTTGGAGTATGCCCTGATGGTGTTGCAGCACCCATCAATCCTCAAGCTCAAGCCCCATCAGTGCTCCGATGCACATGTACCCAAACTGCCACCCTCACCGCATGCTCCCTCAGCCCCAGTCCACGCGTGGAGACCACGGCTCCCCCATCACCTGCACCACATTCCCTCACCTCTCCTTCTTGATATACTCAATTTGTACAGCTCTCTCTGGTAGGACATCTGTAAGGAAAAACTATTTCCCAGTTAGGGTGAGAGAGCCCTGGCACAGGCTGCCCAGAGAGGTTGTGGAATCTCCTTCTCTGGAGACATTCAAACCTGCTTGGACGTGTTCATGTGTGACACAATCAAGGTGACCCTGCTCTGGCAGAGGGGTTGGACTAGATGATCTTTTGAGATCCCTTCCAACTCCTGACATTCTGTGATTCTGTGATCTTATCTGCTGTTACCTGCTGAATGCACCTACTGCCCAGGCTTTCCATCCCACTGCCCGCTTCCTACCAGGGCCCCTGCCCAGGACAGTTTTGTGAAGGGAAGATGGGAAGGGAGGGAGGAAGTGGAACAAGACAACTAATAAGAAATCTATGTGGGTGAAAGACTGTAGGGTCAGGAAGACATCAGTGGGATGTCACAGCCAGTACCTGGGAACAATTTCACCTTCTTTCAGCATCAGCAAAATTAAAATATCTAACATGCCATGGCTGGGAGGCTGGATCAAAAGGTCTCATGCTACCCCATGCATTGTCATTTTTAACTCAGGAAAAAACATTCTTCCTTTTTTTTTTCACATCCAACAACAATCATCGTGTTTTGTAAGGGAAGTTTTGTTGGCTTTGCATGCACAAATCCTTCAAGTGGTCTGCAACTCCCTTCTGGAAGGACCAGCACATGCAGGAGATGTGGCAACTGTGCACTGGGATTTCACAAGACACAACTGCCAGGAGGTTTCATCCAGGAAATTATCAAGGCTCTGTTGTTTTTCTGGACACTGTGGATATTTGACAGCCTGCTCAGAAGCACAGGTGTAGCTGTGCCTGCATCTCTGGATGAGACATCTGTGAATGCCAAGAGTGCAGAGGACCAGGGATTCTGTTCCTGTGCAGCACAGCCAAACCGCACTCCCCAGGCCATGGTCAGTGGTGCTGGGTGGGTGACAGGTCCCCAAGGAGCTGGCTGTGTGTCTCTGGGGATCCCCTGGTGCTCCCCTCTGACCATGATGCTTTGGGCTGCACCCCACAAACTGGTGGGACCACCCTGGATGCAGGGGTGGGAAATGGATCACAGAACTGCAAATTAAATCAGGCTGATGGGTCCAGGTTCCCTTTTACATCCTACAGACAGATGCCACCTTGATGATGCAGGTGACAAAGTGCTCTCCATTGCCTCCTTTTCCTGCTCAGCGTGGCAAGTGACTGTGACTGCTCAGCTCCAGACCCTGCAAGCCAGGAGTCCTGTGTTTCTGCTCTGAAGCCTGTCCCATGTTGCCAGCCCCTGCAGCAGATGTCAGGGTTGCTGCAGTCCTGACCCATCCCTCCCAGAGCCCAGCTCACTCGAGGTAGGGAGACCCTGCCCTGACAGCAGAGCAGGCACTTCATCAGCATCTGCTCATCCTGGGACAAACTGTGCTGCTATCTCTGTCCTTGATGGTGGTTTCCAAGACATGACTTATGGGATGCTTCAAAACCCATGCAGAACTTAACCCATAGCCTTCTCAAGAGTTAAAATAGCAGCTGTGTATCTTACATCAGCTTATCCTGAGTAATTTGCTTGGACATGATGCTAAATGACTGTGCTAAAAGCAGAGAGAGAAGGTGGTCTGGGAATACAGCCTTCCTTGGCAGACTGAGCTGGTATGTGATCAGACAGGAATCATATCTGTAAATACGAAGCAGAGTTCACCATCTGTTAACACCATCCACAGAGTGTGTCTGACCCCTGCAAACCTGTATAAAGTTGGCACAAGCTGAGCGTGGGTGCCAGGCGAAGATGGGGGCTCCATGCAGGGCTTTGCAGGGGCTCTGCCAGCCCAGACTGCCACCTCCCTGCACACAAAGCTTGCAGAGCCTCACTTGCTAATGATACAGCCAATTTTGGCCTGGACAGCTGTAAATGAAATGCTTTGGAGATGACTTACTGGTAGCTTGGGGTAATACTGAGTGTGATCAGAAAAGAAAAGGTATTTTACTGAGGAAAGACCAGTTCTCAGTGGTGCAAGTTGGAATAAATGTCTCTTGGGGGACATCTAAGAAGGTGTAAAAATCCTGAGGGCTATTATGATACATAAGTGGATTTATCTGCTGTCACACATAAGCCAGTGTTTCCACCACCTCTCCTTGGATGAAAGGGTTTGCTTCTTGACCAGCTCCTTGCACTGGGCAGGTTCCCAAAGTGCTCTGCACAAGGGATTTGCTGCCAAGCTGGTTCCTCTCTCTGCCATCAGGATCCCTGGCTACCAGCTCTGTCCCCAACCTGGCTGGACCATACAGCTTCTGCCTGTGGTGAGGCTCAGCTCTAGGAACAGAGTGGTGCATGAGGTCTGGAGATGTGGCTCTGTGTCCTGGAGAGGAGCCCCAGATGACCAGCCCTTGCCAGGACTGCGCTTTAATGACAGCTTCTTTCAGATGGGGAAGAAATGATGTGTTAAAATGATGCAGCCTTGTGTTGTCTTCTGGGGGGGTGTGAGCAGGGTGATGTTCTGCACATGGTCCTCACAGTCTGTCATAAAGTGATGCTGTAGTAGCTGTGGAGCAGCTCTGAATACAGGCCTCTACCAGGCAGAGGGATGCCCACCAGCCTACCTGAGTGTGCCCCTGCCTGTACTTGGGGGGAGAAGCCAGGCACCAGCACCATCCATCTGTCCATGCATCAAGTGTCTGCTTTGGGACTAAAAAGGGTAAAATAACTTCTACTTTCTTTACAATGTGGATCATAGAATCATAGAATCATAGAATTGTTAAGGTTGGAAGAGACCCCTAAGATCACCCAGTCCAACCATTAACCTACTGCCACCAAGTCTACCCTTAGACCATGTCCTCAAGCACCGCATCTCCCCGTCTGTTAAACCCCTCCAGAGATTGGGACTCAACCCCCTCCCTGGGCAGCCTGTTCCAATGCTTGAGGACTCTCTCAGGACAGAAGTTCTTCCTAATATCCAACCTAAATTTTCCCTGGCACAATTTGAGGCCATTTCCTCGAGTTCTGTCACCTGTTACTGGGGAGAAGAGACCAACCCCCACCTCACTGCAACCTCCTGTCAGGTAGTTGTAGAGAGCAATAAGGTCTCCCCTCAGCCTCTTCTTTTCCAAACCAAACCCTCCCAGCTCCCTCAGCCTCCTCATAGGGCCTGTTCTCCAGACCCTTCCCCAGCTCCCTCAGCCTCCTCG
>VXBZ01012893.1:24870-80137 GCA_013399135.1 Heliornis fulica | reverse complement strand
CCTCCACCCGCGCCCTTCCCCCTCCATGATCTCTCCCAGTGACAAAACAGCTCAATGCAGCAGAGGGACAATAATGGGCAAGGAGATGGCCTGTGGGAAGAAGGAGTTTTATTGTCCAGGAGGAGGTGCACGCTCTGAACAGAAAAGGCAAACCCTGTCACACCACCCCTGCAGCCATGAGGAACCCAACAACCCCAAGCTGCAAGATCTGACCCATGAACCACCTGGAAAGGGGCCATCTGGCAGCTCCCAACCTCAGATCCTGCAGCCCACCTTACCAGGGTTGGCAAGCAAACCCCAAAGATACAGGTCTGTGGCACTGGCCCGACCCCTGCTCTTCCCAAGTTGTCCATGAAGGATTCACCCTCCTGGCAGTCACAGAGGTTGGGAAGACAGGACACGGCCAGCACACACTGTCCTGTGCTGCAGGGCTTGGGCTGATCCTCCATTGTGATGCTGGCTGCAGGGTGGGTGGTGACAGGTCTGCATGCAGGGTGCAAGGTGCAATACAAATTAAACAACACATTGCATCTGTCCCCCGATACAAAGAGCTTCCATAGGAAGAAGTAAAGTGCCCACCACAGTTAGAGAATCCATCAGGACACAAGTGCCCTGGATGGAAAGCTAAGCCAGCCCCAGAAAGGGAAGTTTAGCCAGGATTATTGCAGCTGAGAATGGCTTTAACCCTCCCCCCACCCTCCCACCTTGTGCCCGAGCAGCACTGGGAGGAACAGACCTCAGGCCAGATCCTACCAGTGCCGGCATCTGAGTGATGCTGGATTTATGTGCCAGTGCTAAGGACAGGGTGCTGTGGGCCAGGGTGGTCCCTGGGAGTCAGCGTGGCTCCCCTCCAGCACCTCTCCTCCAGCAGACCCCTCCCCAGCCATGCTCCCAGCATATTTTTTGCAGTGAGTTCAGCCCCACCACCGAGGCTTCTGTGCTTTGAGACCATCTTTGTGTACTTAACATCGTGTTTCACTAAAACTGTTCCCAAACCCATAGAAAATCGTATTTACACCCCAGAGAAACCTTCCCAGCCCACAGCCTGCCCTCGCTCCCTGGCACAGCTGCATCTCTGCAGCCAGGTCAGCCTCTCAGACCAGCTCCACAAGTCTTGGGAGGCCACTGCTCTGCACCAGGCAAGCTCACCTGAAGAGGTGCTCGGGAATGCTGCGGAGAAACGCCAAGTTCCCAGTCCCCAGGTTCACCAGCTGGGTACTGCTGAAGATCCTCTTTGCCCAGAGTCCCAGTCCCCAGCCAGAGGACTGTGCAATTGCAGCTGGCAGTGTTGCTCAGGAACCCTCCTCTGCAGATGACCTGAGCACAGGCAGAGAGGGTGGTGATGGGACAGCTCTTGGGTTTCTCTAGGGAAATATAAGAACAAAGGCAACTTTGACAGAAGCCTCTCTGTCCCTCCATCATGTGAGATGGGAGAAAACTCTCCCCTCCTCTCTGCCCTGGTACAGCTTTGGGGAATGACACAATGGTTGTTCTGTGGAGGAGAGAAACCTGAGCTTGTGGCTCCCAAAAATGTGCTTGGGCTGCCCTGGGATCCCTGTGCAGGATCCAGAGAGGAGCAGTGCTGGTGTGTTCAAGAAGTGGAGAGGATCCTACTGCACCCTGGGGCATCTTGAGGCTCCAGATAGCAGACCCTGGCCACCTCTTCTCCATGCTGGGGAAGTCTCCTCTGTATGCAGAGCCAGACATTCCTGGCACTGTCAGCCCATACTCTGTCCATTTCCCTCCTGGGCTTGGTTGAGGTGGACCATGAAGTCACCTTCAGGCTAGTGCAGTTCAGGAGGTCCAGGCTGGAGTCCACTGGAACTGGGAGGTACTGGGAGCAGGCTTGACTCTTCTGCCTGCAGGACCCTCATTGGTTCAGAGATCCAAGAAACCTCCCAGTTGTCAGATTGAAAGGTGCTATGGCAAGCCCAGTCCCACTGCTCCTGGTATTGCTGTTGTGTCTGATACCCCTCATCTGCAGGTGCAGCTGGGGCCATCCCGCTGCGTGTAGGGGTTACCACCTGTCCTGCATAGTAGAGTGGGGACCCCCAGTCCCACAGGGACATAGTAGATGATGGTGAGAGGCATGACATGTCCCTAGCCCACTTGGTAGTCTGCTTCCCCCTTCAGGTGGGAGAAGGAGGCAGCAGGACCATCGAGGTATCTGTAAAGCCTCATTTCCATTGACACTGGAGTCAAAGAAATGCTGTTGGGTCTCCAGGTCCTGGTCTGGTGCCCTTTTTCCTGCTCACCACCCTGTGGCCCCTTTGCCAGGGTAAGTGTCAAGGAATGCCCGATGTGGGTCTGCAAAGCTGGTGATCAAAGATGCCTCCTAGGGCCATTTGTGTTCATCAGCTGGGATCTCATGGCCTGGATGCTGCTCAAGATCTTCTTCTGGTGGCCCATCATGGTGATGCCCAGACTCCGAACGTCCCTGGAGAACAAAGACACTGTCAGACATCCCATGGGTTGGATTTGTGCCAGACCCCAGAAGGACACTGATCCTCCCTGTCTGCATACCCCATGGAGGACCAGCCCAGGACCTGGCTTGTCCCCGCTTGCAAGCAGCTGCTGCTGAAGGTCCATGGGCATCCTCACAGTGATGGAGAGGCTGCTGTTCACTTGGGCACATCTCCTGACAGTCCCAGGAAAGAGCAGGCACAGGAGGAGATCACTCCTGACAGGCTAGCAAGTGACAAGATTGATACTCTGAAATTGGATTCAGTTCTAGCAAGATGCTCTCAGGTAACTCAGTCAGAAAAGCAGGTGGATGATGAGCCTTCCCAGCTCAAAAGCTTCCCTGATGTGCATGAAAATAAGATCTACTGATCCTTGCTCATTCCCACAGCAAGGCCCTGGGTACAGCTCTCAATCACTGCACATGACAGCCCTCTGCCTGCCTCTCTCAGCCCTTTCTCACTTGCTCCACCCCACCAGGGTGTGCATGGGTACATACTTCCCAAGTCATGGCACTAACGTCTGGCCTCCCCATGTCTTCGACAGGGGAGAAGTCTCCTCAGAGGCAGGAGGGACTGTTGCCAGCCCTGGTGCTACTACTAACACCAAGGGACAGGGTATGTAAGCCCAGGGTAGGACCAGATATAGTTTATATATAGTTTATGTACTTCCTGGTGCTGCTTGGAGCATCAGCCACCCCAGAAAACCCCTGAATGTGTTGCAGAGGAAGCTCCTTCCAGCAGGAGGATGAGGATGGGTGGGAATGTCTTCCCTGGCCCTCCTTATCCGAGCCTGGAGCACTTGGCTCAGACCTTCCACTCACACTGAGGCCCTGGATGGTGTCTTCCTGCCCAGCTGCACTGAACAGAGAGCCAACTCAGTGCACTGGGGTCTGCAGGAGCTCTGAGGAGCCACCAGCTCTGCTGGTTTCCCTGTGGTGCCAGAGAGTCTGTGCAGTATGGGGTAGCCTCTCTCCAGTCCAGACATGCCTTTTGCAGGGGAAACAGGTGAAAAAATGCAAGGAGAAAGCAACCTCACATCTGGCCCTGTTCTGAGCAGGTGGTCAGATTAGATAATAGAATTGTAGTGCCATAGCATGGTTTGGGTTGGAAAGAGCCTTAGAGATCATCCTGTTCCAACTCCCTGCCATGGGCAGGGACACCTCTCACCAGACCAGGCTGCTCCAGGCCCCGTCCAACCTGGCCTTGAACACTGCCAGGGAGGGGGCAGCCACCACTGCCCTGGGCACCCTGTGCCCGGGCCTCCCCACCCTCACAGGGGAGAATTTCTTTCTTACATCCTGTCTAAATCTCCCCTTTTCCAGTTTGTAGCCATTATCCATCATTCTGTTGTTACATGTCCTTGAAAACAGCCCCTCCCTATGTTTCCAGTCCCTTCTGGAACTGGAAGGCAGTTTTCCCCAGAGCCTTCTCTTCTCCAAGTGGAACAAGCCCAACTCTTTCAGCCTGTCCTTGTAAGGGAGGTGCTGCAGCCCTCTTCTGCATAGAATCACAGAATGACCTCCTGAAGTGCGTTACAACCTGTCACCCTACGATGACATTGGACTGTAGAATGCCAGAGGTGACTCAGTACTCAGTACTGAGAGTATCTCAGTACAACTCCCACACCTCTCTCAAAGGTCAGCACAGCCTTGGACATTGTCCCAGGTCTCCAAGTGAACATGGTCTGGGTAGACTTGGTGGCTGTAGGTTAATGGTTGGACTGGATGATCTTAGGGATCTTTTCCAACCTTAACAATTCTACGATTCTATGATTCTTAGGCCCACATCTCTGGCTCAGGTGCAAACTAGGGTGAGCAAGCCGAGGCAGGACAGCCACAGCCAGGGAGCAGCAGGATGGTACAGGGCAACCCACCAGTCATGTTTGTTCTGTGGTACTCACTCGATGTTCATGCGCATCACCATGCCCAGGGAGGAGTACCCTGCCATGGCAAAGTTGTCCCGGTAGTGCCCCAGCCGGATGGAGTCCAGCCAGTCCTCCACTGTCAGACAGCTGGACAGGTCGATGAGACCCCTGTCAAAGGGTGTTTGGGTGAACCTGGGAGCAGGACAGAAGGGGTTAGCCCAGGAGGTCCTAGGTGCTAAGGCTGTGAGGTCCACCTCAAAGAGCCTGTGACCCAGTGGGACAGCCAGCCTGGTAAAGGCAGGCACGCTGCTGCAGGGCACTGCTGCACACGCTTGACCAGACCCTGGAATGGGGATGCCATGGTGGGAGAAGGCAGCGAAACATGGGATGCTTCCCACTACACACCACAACCTGTGTCCACGGGCCCTATGCATGTCCATGGTGTCAGGGAAGCCACCGCTGCTGGGGCTGGACAGAAACATCCCTTATTCGTTGCAGCACACGTGCTCTGCCCAACACCATCGGTCGGGCCCTGCTCGCCGCGGCGGCTCGGGGAGCCCTTACCGGTTCACGGTGGCCGTGCACTTCAAGCTCTCGGGGTTGCGGATGAGCTTGTCCAGAATCCCGACGATCTGGGAGAAGCGCGGCCTCTCGCTGCGCTCCTTCTGCCAGCAATCCAGCATGAGCTGGTGCAGGGCCGTGGGGCAGCCCATGGGGGCAGGCAGGCGGTAGCCTTCCTCCACTGACTTAATGACCTGCAAGGAAGCCACACACTGACGTGGAGCCGCACTCCCACCCTGCTCCAAGCCCCCCAGACGAACAGGGAAAGATCCCTGGTGTGCAAGCTGCTGAGGCCATCAGACAGGGAAGCAGGGGGCTGCACACCAGATTCGTGCTAAATGACAAGAGCATTGCCAGAAAGCTGTGTGCAGCCTCTGTGGAGAGCGGGAAGCTGGATACCATACTCATACAAGAAATCACTGCCATGACAGCAGATTTATTAAGTGGTCCAAGAGGCCTAAAATGTTGCAGCTTCCCTCCAGCAGACAAGCTACAAGAGCTGCACTCACACTGAGTTGGTCTACAACCCCCTTCAGTTGTTCTGCCACCACTCTGCAAGGCTGGAGGAAACCATAAGCAAAGGAACTATGTGGAGGAGGCAGTGTAAGGCATCTGTGCCCTGTGACTAACAGAAACACTGGGAAGAGAGGGGACTCTCAGGACTCCCAGAACAGGGAGAAAGCAGGTAGTTATATAGTCCCTGTAGGTAAAATAAAGGAGTCCTGTGGTTCTGCAAAGTAAAAAATACTCGTTTTATTGCCTCCTTCTGGAAATTTTTCTCCCAGGTTGTGCTCAGGAGCATAGCCTACATTTCCCTACAGTTTTTATGCTACTCTTGATGTAAGAGTGGCTGCACATAACTCTGACAAGCCCAAAGCCTGCTGCTGGCTGGTGCAAGCCTGGGTCTTTCCCATGGGTACTGGAAGGGATGGACCCCCAGCCTGGGGTGCATGATGGGACTGGTGGGCTAATGCAGTGGGACTGCAGGGGTACTGGGGAAGCCCTGAGCCCTTCCAGGTGGCACAGCACGTGCTGAAGCTCTCCAGCCATGAGAAAGGCTTGCACAGAGTAGCAGACAGGGATGGGGAGGCCCATGGTGCACACAGCCAGGAGCCAGGCTGCTGTGAGGTGCTGTGATTTAGCTGTGCAATGACACTGACGTCCCTGCTGAGGGGATGAGCCCCTGTGCACGGCCTGGAGGGTAGGTGAGGGGAGGCGAGGGCTGCTCTTCGGTTCTCTTCTCCCCAACCCTCCTCCTCCAGGCTGTCCTGGGTGAGGGTAGGAGGAGAGGCGGGCTCGCCACCACGCTGCCCCGCATCCACTCACATCCCGGTTGGTCATGTTCCAGTACGGGCGCTCGCCGTAGGCCAGCACCTCCCACATGACGATGCCGTAGCTCCACACGTCACTGGCCGAGGAGAACTTGCGGTATGCGATGGCCTCCGGAGCTGTCCAGCGAATAGGGATCTTCCCCCCCTGAAAGAGTGAGCAACAGGGCTCAGGCATCCCTACCTCTCTGCAGATGGAGAGCAGATTAGTTGATCAATACTCTGAGATGGCATCTTCTGGGAAGGACTGACATGAGCCTAGAGGTGTTTTACCAGTCTCCTTCATGCACAGCCTGGCCCTCAGTCCTCAGGAGGGAGCAATTCAGAGTGATGTGGGGGAGCCCATGTCTATCAGAGCACAAAAGCATGGAGCTGACCCTGGGCACAGGGAGTCTGACTTGAGCAGACAAGGAAAGCAATGGTTTGTTCTCCCTGTCTGCTACTGCTTTGTCAGGCAGGCACTGAGAAGGAGGACTTGTTGAATTAAAGGACCATGCTGACAAAACTCAGCACTGAATGGGGTAAGAACACATTTGAGTGGCACATTACATGGCTGCGTAGCTGCTGGCTGTCTGGAGATGAAGGTTATGGCACAGGGACTGTTGGGTGGGTTTCCCAGAGCAATCAGGGCAGGCATGATGTGCCTGGGGACACCTTTAAGGTATCCCTGTCTAGGGTGAGTCCTGCCTGCTCTGGCACAGTCCTTGTTGGGGACCGAAGATGAATGATATCCTCTCTGAGAGATTCCCTTGGGGGAAGGCATCTCCTAAGCAGCTCAAGGGCATCAGAGGAGGAATACAGGATATTCTCTTATCACAAGTTTCTGAACAAGAAAACATCCTCTGTTCAGCACCACACCGTAACACCCCCCTACTGACCAATGGCTCTAGGACAACTGAAGGAGTGGATGGAGCTATGCAGTCTAGGGAGCATCCCTGACTATGCAGGGACATGGAAGCATTCTTGTGCAGCCACCACACATGCCCACAGGAGCTGCTGGCTGCAGAGGTTTAATCAGCTCCCTGCTCTCCTACCTCGCTTTGTTCACTGCACACTTCAGCTCTGGGATATCCCAGAGATGACGTGTGCAGTGATGAAGGATGATGCATTAATGCTCAGAAGATCTTTGGGTCTTGGTCCAGATATCACCAGGGAGGTGACTGTCTGTAAGGAGGGGACTGCAGTGCCAGGAGTCACGCACCGTGGTGGTGTACGCAGCATCGGGGTCATCCTCCAGGATGCGGGAGAGGCCGAAGTCGGACACTTTGCAGACCAGGTTGCTGTTCACCAGGATGTTGCGGGCAGCCAGGTCCCGGTGCACGTAGCCCAGGTCAGACAGGTACCTCATGCCCGCTCCAATGCCACGCAACATGCCCACCAGCTGGATGATGGTGAATTGTCCATCATGCTTCTGGAAAGGAAATAAACCACCAATTTGTGGTTTTCACCAGCATCCCATTGATGCTGCTCTCGTTAAACTAACCCCTTAGTACTTCATAACTTTGCCTTTACACCTCCTTTAATCACAGTCACTCTCTTTTGTCCCCCCCAGCCCGCCTCCTGCCATCCCAGTACCTCTGACATGCCACACAGGCACTTTCCCCTGACTTTGTCACTCCAGAGAGTCAACCACAATGCCCTGGAGCCTGGGTCTCCTGGAGAGGTGGAGCCCAGAGCACACCACGCTCACACAGGGGTTGTGTTTCAGTGGCCATGAGGCTGATGAGCAGGAACCAGCTTCTCCTGCAGTCACTCAGCCCAGGGGGATGTGCAATGAATAAAATTACAAAAGAGCTCCTTACCCTGAGGAAGGTGTCTAGCGAGCCATTCTCCATGTATTCAGTAACAATCATTACCAATTTGCCTGCAGAAGACAAGGGAGGTCAAGTTAGCAGAGAAGTCACCTTCCTCTGGGAAGCCCAGTGCCGGGATTTTGCAGGGAAAGACATGAATCCAGGTGTGTGGATCCCCTGCAGCCCTGCAGAGTTGTCTTACCCCATGCAGGATGGAGTGGATGTGGCAATAGACCCGACACCCACCCCTCCCTCCAGGTGGATGTGGGTAGGTCAGCTTCCTTGCTCTGCTGAAATGTGCATGCCATTAGCATAACACTTTGCATCAGAATGTGCCTTCTCAGGGAAGGCCTCGAATTATGATTCAATACAGGCAGACTTTAAAATAAATGCTAATGGCTAGGACATCTCCTAAACCAATAACCCTGACCTGGGGTGCACTGCAGAGCATGGAGAGGAGCTGCCATGTGGAAGGTTTGTCCTGTAAGAGAAGGCAAGGGGGTAGCATGGACCATGCCCAGGTCCATGGGCATCTGGCAAGCGAACAACCAGGGCAGCTGAAGGATGAAGTGCACCAAAGGCAATCTCTGACCCCCATCTCCAAGGGTGCCCCCAGCTCTGCTCCACCACAGAATCCCATCCCCACCAGCCACATACTCCTGGTCACAACCCCCTCCAGGTGGATGACATTGGGGTGGTCGAACTGCGCCATGATGCTGGCTTCGCTCAGGAAGTCCCGTCTCTGCTTCTCTGTGTAACCTGCTTTCAGTGCCTTGATGGCCACAGGAATCTCCCTCTTCCCTGGCAGCTTCAGGCGGCCATAGCACACTTCTCCAGACTCCCCTGCAAGGGAAGGGCAGATGAGGGCATGGGAAACTGCTCAGCTTCTTGCACTGACCCACTGGCACCACAGACCACCCGTTCTGCCGGCATGCTCACAGCACGCTCCAGGCCCTCGGGACGCCTGCACTCCTTGTGCATCGCTGTGTCTGCATGTAGAGAGGATTGTCCATCTTGTTTCTAGCACAGCCACTGAGAACTCAGTAGAAATAGCAGAAACCACTTATTTCTGATGCCTTTTACTGAAGGCAGTGGTCCAAGAGGAGTGATTGCAATGGCACTTGCTTTACCACTTTTAATGAACAAATCTGGGAGCCTCTTAGAGCAGCAGGTATGCAGCTCAGCGAGGCTTCCTAATGCTGCTCTGAGGTAAGGTCTTGGGGTTCTGACAGTGAACTTCCAGCTCTGTCTCTGCTCTGTTCTTCCCTGTAAGCCCCCTCCCTACGCAAAAATCCCTTTTGTTCTGAAAATCACCATTTTGTTTGCAGTCTCATTTTCATCTTGTCACCCCAGACGCTTGTTCTGAGGTTTGAAAGCAGGGTGGCTGCATCAGAGCACCCACACAGGACAGGCTGAGCCATCTGCCACGCCAGCCTGAGCTGTCGGTGCCATGCTGGCTGAACAGCAACCCTCTGCACCAGGCTGTCTACAAAGAGTATATTTCATGCACCAAAACCCCCACTCTACCCACCATTTTGATGTTAAAAGACCTGGCTGAATACTGTGCCACTGCTGTGGTCCCAGCAGGCCATGGGGCTGGCACAAACTCAGACTGAATTTCCCTGAGAAGATGCGATGCAAAGAGACAGCCTGACCAGGGGACTCACCAGACCCAATGACCTTCTCAATCTTGATCCGGGAGGCCTCAATTTCATGGGTGAACTCATGCACGGCTTGGCAGGGGTCTTCATATGTGTGGGGGTCCACATAGAACTTGGACTCAGGGAACTTCACTGCCAGGTTCAGAGGAGAGAGAGAAGATAAGCCCTTTAAGACAGCCCTGATGAGAAGTAGAGGTGACCTACAGAGGATGGGCAGGGGCAGAACTTCTTGCATCAGCATGGTGAGGAGCCACAGAAGTTGCATCTCCAAGGAAACATAAGACACTGTCATAGCAGTATCCTCAGAGATGTCCAGGATGTGGCTGCCCAGGTGTCTTCCATGTGATTGTCCCCCTCAATGACCCCGCCATGCTCTCCCCTCATCTGTGATGAATTTGCCTCTATTCTGGCCTGCTGCTGCATGGGATGAACCTGATCCAGACCCATCTCACAGTGCACAACCCTTCAACCCCCCTACCAGAATACCCTGGGGATCAGAGCCCCACCTCAGCTCCTAGACACCTCCCCAGAAGCAGGCAGCGGTCAAAACCCTTCCCCTGGAAACCACAGCCACGCCAGTGGGAAATGGCCCAGGTCTCCTCACACCCAGGGGCAGCAGCAGGGAGGGTCATACCTTGCCCGTTCTGATAATGCATCTTCTCCTCATCAGAGTCCTGGAAAGCCTTGCTGTACCCGCAGTGCCTGCCACGGGGACACAAGGGTCAGCAGAAGGGCTCCTGTCCCTCGCTCTCACAGCCCCCCGAGGGCAGGGAGGAAGGGGATGCAGGCAGGGCTCAGGCAGCCCAGAAGGAGCTGGAGCTAACACTTGGCTCTCCACCAGCTGCATCTCTGCACCTTGCTGGACTGACACCTTTGCCTAGAGCAAGGTAGTTTCCAGGTGCCCTCCAAGGCTGTCAGTGCTACAAGCTGCAGCCCTGTTGTCTCCTCTGGGCAGTGGCATGTGTGCTCCACATGCCTGGATCAGCCATGCTGAGATGTAGCATGCACAGTCCCCCTTGGACCTTATGATGGAGCAGTGTAATTTCTACTCCCAACCAACCCCTCAGCCCATCCAGTGAGCCCTTCCACTGGTACTGCCATAGCTGTACTGGTATTGCTATTGCTGTCACTATTGCTGTGGCTACTGCTACTGGTGCTGCTATTCAGCCTGCTGGCATGATGGGAAAGTCTGGAGGCTGCCACAGGAATGTGGAGCCAGGGTGATCCCTAAATGATCTTGGCTGCTTATTAACTCCTGAGCTATGGATGCTCTGACAGAGAAGTTGCCCCCCAAGTTGTCCCATCCCTCCTGCCCCGCCTGGTGACAAGCCACACTTACCTTTTCTTGCAGATTAGGACCACCAGCAACGCGACAAGGCCAGTGATGAGTGTCAGGCAGATCCAGACAATCGTCATTGTGTCATAGCGGAGGGAGACTGGAAGAAGCAGGGTAGGAAGGAGATGAGCTGGAGTGAGGAGTGTTCTGCTCAGATCAGACATTTACCTATCCCAAAGAGGTCAAGGTCTTCAAAGATAAAGCACCATCCCCTGTCCAGCCCCATCTTTGGTTTTTACAGTTTACAGAGACCATGTAGACCTGTGGAAACCTGGTGCAGATCTGTGAAAGCCATGGTGATACAACATACCAGAGCAGAGAGGAGTTTGGATCCTCAGGATGTCACCAGGTCTTCCTGGCCCTAACTTCTATGTCCTTGCTCCTATGCACATTCTCCCTTACTTTTTCTAATGCACAAGGACATCTCAGGAGGGATACCTCAAGAAAGCCTTGCAGGATGAAACCCTTTAAGATGTGCCTCCAGCCTCCCTCCCCTTGCAGCAGAGGAATAGTGGTCAAAGGCAAGGGCACCAACCCCCCCTCCCAATACTCCCCAGCCCAAGCTTCCCACACCCCAGAACTGATGCTCACCTGGCTTCCCCGTATCCACCTCCACAGTCTGGCTGAACCTCCCACAGCCAGCTGAGGTGCGAGCCCGAACTTGGAAAACGTAGCGGGTTGCAGGCTTGAGCCCAGCCACAGTGGCAGTGGTGCCCTTGGATTTCAGAGTTGAATAGCTCTGCATTTCCTTGTCCTGGGGAAAAGCAACACCAAAAACCTTGCTGCATCAACACAGCAACCAAAAATAGTCTTCAAAATAGACCTTTGTGCAAGGCTGGCTGATGGCACCAATTGCACCAGCAGGATTTAACCTGAGCCACACCCCTCTGAACCTACCCCAGCAAGCCCAGCCTTACCTTCTCATAGTACTTGATCTCGTACTCCAGGATGATGCCATTGGGCTGGTCTGGCTCTTGCCAGAGCAAGGTGACACTGTTCTGGCCTGTGCTCTCCTGGCGGACCACCACGACCTGGGATGGGGCTGGGGATGCAGATGGCACATTGTTAGATGTCTGGTAGTGGGGCTCCTGAATGGGTGGGGGCTGCAGGACCCAGCAGTGGGGAAGAGTAGAGCTGGTGAGTGCCTTCTGGTGAGCAGGGATGCTTTGTGGTGTCTAGTGCTTGGACCATGGTGTCAGCATGGCAGCTGAATTTCAATCCCTACAGAACTCCCAACCCCACTGGTTTCGCAGCACTTGCTCAGTGTCCACTCCCCAGCAGAGAGGTGGAAATGGGAATATTCAACATTTCCCAAGAGCATCCCCGCTCTGAGGCATCATCAGCACATGGATCATGCAGGAGTAAGGCAGCAGGACCGAGCCATTTCCATGTGTGCTCAGCCAGGGTGTGAAGAAGTACTACAGGCAAGGGTTAGTAACAAAAGGGCCTTGTTCTTGTGCCAGCCATGAGCTAACCCTGTGAGGCTCCCTGGGTTTCTCCTGCTGGCACCACTGCCATGACAGCAGAAGGGTCTCAGCATCTCAGGGAGTTCCTGCAGTCTCATTTCCAACTAGGAGGACTAACACAAAGGGTGAGTTCCTGTCCCATCCTCGCTGCCTACAGTGTTCTCCTTGGAAAGGGGCTCAGCTGGGCTCCGCTCTGGGGAGTTGCCCAGGTGGCCTTGCAGCAATGTCCTGGGTCCACCTGGACTACTGCATTGCTCAAGTATTTCCTGTGGAAAGAGCATTTCACAGCAAGGAATTTGCAAAGATTTGCAATCCCTTTTCAAGGGATTTTTTAATGAGAGAGACTTTTCCCAGCAAACGTTGCTGTCACCTGCCAGGGCCTGGCATTAGAGAGAGCTGAGAGCAGAACATGAGCTGATGCTTGGCCCTTGGGGAAATGACAGAATGCTGGAGGAACAGCCTGAAACATTCATGCTCCACTTAGTGTTCCCATCAATAAACAAGTGTTCTCCATGCACCCTGTCTCCTGCAGAAGAGGAGCCTCCACTGGCCGCTGAAGCGGAGGGTAAGGAGGATGAAAAAGGATACTGTGAGCCAGGAAAGGGCCTTGGGCTGCAGCTTGTCTTCAGCCCACCACAACCTCCTGAACCCACCTCCAGCAGCAGACAGGACAGGGTTCATATCTCTGGGGGTCCCATGCTCATCACCAGCCCAGCCCCTGGCTGCTAGGGCAGGTTCTGGCTCCTGCAGATGGGGACAACAGCATCACACACAGAAACCAGGCCGCGTGGGGGTGTCTGCTCCTCCTACCTGCCTGGTTTGTCGTGATGTTGGCGACTGCAGCTCTCCTGGACTCCAGGCTGAGGTCGGAGACGCCATTGACAGCCTCCACCCAGAAGGAGTAGTTTGTGTGGGCCAGGAGGTTGGTCACTGTCAGCGCTCCCTGCACCAGGCTCATCTGCTGGGGCACAAAGCGGATCCCGCTGCCGCATGCCTCGCACTGGCCGGCGTCCCCCGTGCAGCGCCTGCACACCACGTTGTACACGATGTCAGCCCGGCCCCCCTTGTCCAGGGGAGGTCCCCACTCCAACATCACCGAGGTGCCATTTACACTGGAGATCAGGTTCACAGGAGCAGAGGGGGGGCCTGGGAAAGAAGCAGAGGTTCAGGCAGGGCGGGGGCTGCTGACACACTTTGGGGCTGGCAGAGCGTGAGACCAGCGGGGAGGTGCACCCTGGGCAGCATGTGCCTGGCATGCAGGTGATGCCACAGGGAAAACAGAGCTGCCTGGAGGAGTAGATGCTCCAAACAGAAAATGGCCAAGACAGACAGGTCTCAGGGAGGTGCCATGGATGCTCTGGATGCATCTAAGGTGCTCTGGATCAGGATGCCAAGTGCTAGGCAGGCTGATACTTGTTCTGGGGGAAGTAGGAAGCCAGGAGGGTGCCTAACACATTTTTGGGGAAAAAACAAGGTGTCAGTGGGCTGGAGAGTGGAGAGCTGTACCTGCTTCTGTACAGGGAAGGGTAAACTTGCACTTCTCACCCTCCTGGAGCAACTGCAGAGAGGACTCCTCCTGGCATGTTCTTGTCCCCTTTTAACAGCACCAGGCACCTCCAGGCAGCCTACTGCTGCCTGGAGGTGCCTGGTGCTGTTAAAAGGGGACAAGAACATGGAGGTACCTGGTGCTGTTAAAAGGGGACAAGAACATGGAGGTGCCTGGAGGTGCCTGGAGGTGCCTGGAGCTGAGAGCAAATTGTAACAATCCTGGTGCCACCATCCTTCCACACTGAGGGAGAGTGCAGAAGCACTAGTGCTGCCCTGAGGCCTCCATGGAATTTCTGCCAGGGAAAGCATCCATCAAGGGGCTGGCCCACTGGCTTGCTGTCTGCTGTGTGAGCTCACTGGCAGAGCCACAGCCTCACCCTGCTCCCTGGCAGGAGCAAGACCTGGGAGTGGAGCAGACTCTGCCCAGGGATGCTTGGATGTACTCTCCAGGGGTGTCCTCTCAAAGGACATAGAACTCCTTGAGAGAGTCCAGCACAGGGCCACCAAGATGATGAAGGGAGTGGAACATCTTCCTTATGAGGACAGGCTGAGGGAGCTGGGGCTCTTCAGCTTGGAGAAGAGGAGACTGAGGGGTGACCTCATTAATGTTTATAAATGTGTAAAGGGTGAGTGTCAGGAGGATGGAGCCAGGCTCTTCTCAGGGATGGCCAGTGACAGGACAAGGGGAAATGGTTCCAAACTGGAACATAGAAAGTTCCATCTTAATATAAGGAGGAACTTTTTCCCTGTGAGGGTGACAGAGCCCTGGGCCAGGCTGCCCAGAGAGGTTGTGGAGTCTCCTTCTCTGGAGACATTCCAGACCAATCTGGACACGTTCCTGTGTGATCTACTCTAGATGATCCTGCTCAGGCCGGGGGGTTGGACTGGACAGTCTTTCGAGGTCTCTTCCAGCTCCTGATAGTGTGTGTGTATCCTGTGTGTGGGATGAGGGCAGTGAGGGGGGCAGCTGAGTGGGTCTGCCTGAGGTTGTGGTACCTGCCCTGCTGCAGTGTACCCGGGCAGCCAGAGTACTCACGTGTGCAGGCGGCCGAGGGCGGGTCCTGCACGGCCCTGTAGAAGCTGCTGTCGCAGCGGCACACACGGGCGGCTCGGCTCTCCGAGTGGCTGTGCAAGGGGCACTTGGCACAGAGCTGGTCTCCAGGGGATGACTTGTAAAATCCCAGCTGGCAGGCTGCAAAGGAGGGGAGGGGCAGAGGTCAGAAGGGAGCACCCCCACATCTTGGTGAATCCCACCAGCGCCAAGCTGGACCCCACTCTGACCCTCAAGCCAGTGCTTCAGACAGCCCTTCTCCCTCACACCTGACTGAGCCCACCCTCAGCCACCCTGGGCTCTGTGAGAGCTGCTTTTGCCTCCCCTCAGCGTGTCCTTGCTGCTGTCCTGGTACCCTCTCCCTGCTGTTTCACAAGGAGACTCAGGTGCTTCTGCTTTTTGTGAGCTGCCTGCACAGCCCGAGGTGCAATCCTGCACCTCTGCCAGCTGCCACCCCACCAGGGCACTGCCTGGCCCCAGGGGCAGTGAGCACTGCCAGGACCACGCCAGGCAGCCCTGGAAATCACCCTGTAAGCCCTTCTGAGTATTGTTATTTATGGGGAGGATGATGTTGCTCACTTCACAGTGCTTGTCACGCTGTGCATGTGGGTAGTGTCAAGGGAAACCCTGGTGTGAAGTGGTGAGTTCCCTTGCACAGAACAAGGCAAAACACCCTCTCTCGTTTCATGTTGCAGCAAAGTGGTGGTTCACACACACTGCCTGCTCTCTGCAAAAGGACAGCAAGGCCAAAGGAGTCAGCCCAAGTTTTTTTCTGACAACAGGATTTGCCTCCAGTTGCCCTGCCTGCTCCTGGTACTGGGGGCTGTGCAGCGGAGCATGTGCTCAGTCCACACCACAGCTGGCTCCAGTCTGGTCTGTTCTACCCCTGTCTCTCCCAGCAGCCCCTGGTGTGAATCATTTGTCACTCAAACAAACAACTCATATCTCATTGGGAAAATCGATGAGCTCATGAGTGACATGTGGCATGTCAGCTACCTGCCTAGTGGTGGAAGGATCTGTCTTCTTGCAGATTTCATTTCCCAATAAGGCTCTGTCCTAGTCCCCATATTCATCAAGCAATTCTAGGACCAGTTCCAGTGATTGGAGACTTATTCCTGTCTCCAAATCATTTTTGGTTTTCCCTACTGAGGTAGCAATACCTTAATTTTCCTGTGTTTACCCCCAGTGACCAGCTCTGCATACAGCCTCAATTCTTGCTTCCAAGCATGCAGAGGGGTGTCATTTGCAATCCAGCATCCCCAGTGGTTTGGGACCCTTTGTGCTGCCTGTTCTGCTTCTAGGTGCTGATTTGCTTCCTCACTAACAACACTCCTTTCCTTGCCACAGATCCCCCTGGTCTGATCGCTACCAACATGTCTCATGTATCACATTCTGCACAGTGACACACCAGACTCTTCATAGCTGAGCTCCTCCCAAAAGCAGTACTCTAGGCACACTCATCCTGGTGTGTTGCTGGTTCCTCTTCAGACTCCAACCCCAACTCTTGTGGCACTTTTGCTCTGAATGCTACTGCAAAGACAGGAGCAATGCCACCAGCTGGATGTATTTGTGTTGCACATGCCAGAGAGGTTGGTACCACAGGTTGGTGTCACAGCTTGGTACAGCAGACTGGAAAAAGCAAGGCCAGAAGCTTGTTCCAGAGCTTGTTCCTAAATTCCTGCTTCTCCATCCCTCAAAGGACATCAGAGCAAGGAGCAGAGATACCCAAATTTGGGGAGGCGGGGGAAGGCAGATGTGACTCATGGGGACATTACAGCAGCTGGGGGATGGCTTTGCTCCCCAGCTCTCTTGACACATCTCACCTCCTCAAGAACAGCACGAGAGGAGAGAAAAGAGGGGAGGCAGAACTGCTACAGGGGGGTTGGTGTCCCCAGCCAGCCTGGGATGTTCGCCAAGCTTTGGTGCTGATGCTACACACCAGGGGAGCCAGCGAGTCTCTGCCTTTCTGAATGCCCACAGCCTGATGCTGCAACACCCTCTGGCCTGCAAGCCCTTGTTTTTGGGTGTAAGATGGAGAGGAATGCTCTGTTGTCAGGTGGGGATGCATTTGGAAGATAGCCAGCTGTGAAAAAATACCCAACACCCAAATGTCTCAGAAAGAAAAGTTCCCAGTTTTTCCATGTGGGAAAGGATGGAGACACAGCATGAGCACAGCCTGCCAGCTAGGAACAGAGCAGTGAGACAACCCACAAATTCTTGCCTTCCATTTGTGTGAGTCCTTACTGGACCTGCAAACCACCCTCATCTCCACCCATGCAGGAACCAGCAGCCAGGGACTGGAGTGGTTCCCCCCAACCTATATTTAATTAAGGGCAGAGAAACCAGTGCTGTACCAGACACACCAGCAGGAAGGATGTGAACACAAACCACAGCTGATTCACACCAAGCAGTTGTAATCACTTAGCATTTAATACTGTAAAAAAAAACCCCAATGTTAATTACCTGTAGCAATGATTCACAATTATTTTAGATGCACTCAGGGGGAAAATTATCCTAAATGATAAATGACAGGTGAATTTGTGCATCAGGGCAGATTTGTTGAGAGCCACTTCCCAGCACCTGGACAGCACAAGCACATGAGGAGGCCTGGAGAGCAACGGGGGGCTGGGCCAGGTGTGCCCTGGATGGGGTCATGCTCCTTTGTGTGTCTCAGTGCTTGCTTTAGATGAAAGCAGGACACACTCACAAAGCCTTTTGCAGGCATGGGAGGCAGGGCACCAACTTGGATACTGGACAAGATGTGAGAAATCCCTACAGTACAGGATGACAGGCATGTCCCACTCTGGACAGAGCTCTCTCGTGACAGGCCAATGACATGTGGAAGACCATGACCTCCTGGGTTAGCTCTGGGAAGAGCAGAGCAGCAGAGAAGGGGTCAGTGAGAAAAATTCAAATGCACCAGGTCTAAAATCTACAAGGCCCCACAGTCCCATAGCACACTCAAAAGCCACTGAGATCAGAATCCACCCACCAGTGAGGTGCAGAACTACTGTCTTCACTACAACACATTACTGCCACTTGCCAGAAGTGTCCTTCCAGGTGTCCTGCAGAAGGTGGGGATTTTTAAATGCTTTTAACAATTGATACCCTTGCTCTGTGTCTGAATTTCTCTGGTCCTGCCTCTTTGAGGACCACCAGAAGCCCTGCTACTGGTATCTTCCTTTAGTCCCCACTGCCATGTCCCCTGCAAAACCCAGCCAAGGCTGCTTGTCCTTGCAGTTTTATCTCATGGTGTGTTTTTTCAGGTCTTCAATTATCACCCCACCCTGTTGGGATCAACATCACAGGGCTCCCACTGACACCCCAACCCCATACAGCACATCTTGCCTGTTTTTCCCAGTCCACCAGTCCAACTCTCTCATACATCGACAGCCCAAGGGGCCCCTGAGCAGGCAGCAGCTTGTCTCAGAAACAGGGAATGTGGGGATGGCTCTGCCAGCAGTCTGTACCTTGGTCCATTTGCTTCCTTCCCTCTTCATCCTCTGGGGACAGGACAACATCTGCTAATAAGCTGGCAGAGCTCAGGAGATGATAGATGAACCTGTCGAGGATACACTGGCTCTTCTGAGTCTGAAGTTGCTGTCTGGGATGAGTGCTCTGCAGGTGGCCCTGGTGGGGCCACCAAGAGCTATTTCAGTCATGTGGAATTGCAAGCATTAACTCTGTGTCACTCCCTCTTGGCTCCACCTGCAGCCAGGAGGTTTAGGCAGGGTGAGGCACAGCTGTGTGAGGCACCTCTGTGGCACTATTGCCACCAGTTGCCCCCTTCCCTGACCCCGCAATAAAGCTGGGCAACAGCAAGCACCAGAGAGTGTCCATGTGCCTCCCTTTAGCAGTGCTGGGAAGAGTTGGGGGTGGAAATAAGGGTGTCATAGCTACCAGACTGCAGCAGAAGCTAACACACAGAAATCCCAGCCCCTTTCAACCCAGGTTCACCATGATGCCTCCGATCTCAGCTCCCACATGACACAGTGAAACCAAACCATGTTATTCACAGTCATGTCTTAAAGAGACAGCTGCCTCGTTGTCCTAAACCTTGTATTTAACAAAGCTGAGCTCCACCTTCCCTGCAGTCCCAGGCCAGCTCAGACTCTGTCCCCAAGCTGGCTGGTGGTTTATGGGGTGGCTGGGACAGCTATCATCTCAGCAAAACTCTTGGTCCCCAGATCAGGCTTTGCCCTACGGCCTTGCTGATGCTCTGTGCATCCTTTGAATGCTCCTTGTCCCTCAACTGTCTCACACCCCTGATCACTGCCTTACTTCTGGCCCCTCAGCACCACCTTGCCACCCTTCACACAGCCCCTTGCACAATTTCCTCCTTGCCTGCCTTTGGACAGCTCACAACCCTTCCCACACCTGACACCACCTTACAACCCCTCGAGGCACTCTGCACACCTAAACTTGTCTCATATCACCCCAGCGTCCACCTGACATCACCTCCCTACTTCTTGGACCTTCTTTCCACACACCTTCACACCCCTGGGTGTTGCAGACAAGAAAATGAGGTTTTTTCTCCCACAAAAACCCAGCAAACCCAGCAAAATCCCAAGCATCAGGCTGCAAGCAACTGAAACATGCATGCAACAAAGGGTCACCAGGGCAAGTTGTGTACGGAGGGTCCTAATCTTCCAGGTGGAGTAATACCACTTGTACTGCTGGGAAAACTGGAACCCTGGAGGTCCAGACTGGTTGCATCCCAAAGTAGACATATGCATGGCACTGCCATAGAAAAACCAGCAGGTTTCACTGTCTCACTCCTTGCTTGGAAATCAGCACTGCTGAAAACACCCCTGACTGCCTGACATCTTAAACAAAAAACCCACCATCAACAACAAAGAAGCAGGAAACATCCAAATCCCAGTTTTCTAGGAGTGCTTCTCTGCTGCCTGGTGCAAGTGTCCTTCTGTGGGGAAGGAAGCTGAGGTGACACTGTGCAGATTACGTGGGTGAGACAGCCTGGCACACTCCCAGAGCGAAGGGCTTTTTATAAAACTCATCTTGGGAAATGCTACAGCTTGCAGGAATCAGATGCAAACAGGCAGCCTGATGCTAGAATTAGGAAAAAAAAAGAAAAGCTTTTCCAAAAAGTCTTGTTAGAAGGGTTTTAGAAAGGACTATACAAAAACCCCAGAGTTTTCACCAGAAAAAAAAACCCAACAAACAAACCACCCCTGCAGATGACAGTGCTGGAGGTAACCCTGCACCCCTGCTGTAAGGCTGCAGGGAGCAAAGAAGCATAAATGAAGAAGTGACACACAGAGCACCAAGAACTCGATCCCAGCCCCTGCAACACGCAGCTCTGAAGGGAACATGGGCCCTATCACTGCAGGCAGATGGCTGTGCATGTATACAGGGTGTCAGCTTTAAAACAAGGATGCCCATCACTCCTGCAGAAGGAAGTGAAAGGGCCAGCACAGCCCCCATCCTGGCACAGCTGAGTACCACCAGCTTTTGGATCCCTTTGTCCATCACAGGGAAGTGTCAGCAGCAGCATCTTCTTTTCAGGAAGGGGAGGAAGTCACCAGACAAGAAGTGACATGGGGGAGATCTGGTGTTCATGCCAAGTACAGAAAAAACTTTTGGCACAGTCCTACTCTCTTCCCCATGCAAGGTGACCACTCCAAAGCTCTGAATGTGTTGGTGTCAAACCTGAAGTTCCCAGTTTCCCACTGCATTGCACCATCATCTCCAGCAGAAGTGCTGGTGCAAAAGGCCAGGTCTTTCCTGCAAACGTTCTCTAAACTCCCCAGCAGCTTCCCAGGCACCTGCACATGTAATTCAGCACAACTATGTGTGTTCATCACCTGAACCTGGCAAAATTCTCTGGAAAAGAAGTGTTAAATCAAGGAAATACATTCCAGAATATTGGAGGATCTTTGAGTGCTAACAGATTACAGTACAGCTGCTCTTTGGCACTTCTTATATGGACTGTAGAAACTTACCAGGCACAAATGAAACTTCTTTTATCCCCACCCTGAACACCAGCCTTGCATCCTTCTCACACATCCTTCTTGCATCCTTCTCACACATCCTTCTTGCATCCTTCTCACACATCCTTCTTGCATCCTTCTCACTGTGTTTAGTCAGTGGCTAAACACAATAAGCTCAGAGGAAAAGTGGCAAACAATAGTTCCCAGCCAAGGATAAACCCCATAATTTTCTGTTTGTGCTAAAAAGGCAGCTCCATGGTCATCTCTGTCCTTTCTCTTTGTCCTAACCATTATTTTTTTTTATTTTATTTTTTTTTTACATGCTGGGGGCTGCTTTGCTCAATAAATGCAATTGGCCCCTTGCTTGAATTTTAGAGGAGGGAGTAAAGTTTCTGGAGATACTGAGACTACCTTGTCCTGAACCCTGCCTCCTCCAACACTCTCACTGTGCTAAATTATCCATGCACAAACAGCCTAGCAGACCTGGGATCCAAAGAGACCAATTAGCAGACAGGTCTGGGACTGTGAGCTGGAAGCAATCCCGAAGGACAGGGATTGTGCTGTGTACCCAGTAACCCACCCTGGGACTAAACAATCCTCTGGGGGAATGAGCTTTTCCTAATGTCCAACCCAAATCTCACAAGCAATTCGTGTCTCTGACACATCTTGTTGGCAGTTTGTTACCACCTGCAGTCTCTCACACCTGGATCCTGAACAGTCCTAACTCGTATCTTTTGGAAAATTAAACTGGTTTGGTTTTGTTTTTAGGATTCAAGGCTTTACATGGGATAAGCAGAAGGTGATGCAACCTTACCAGCTGATATTGCCTGTATTTTTACAAAGCAGCTGAGTGGCTTAAAAAAAACAGCAATGAAAACCTTGTGAGTCACTAAGTTTCTTTGATTTTCTTGCCTGGCATCACTGAAAGGACATTTGCATAACTCCCATGGCGCATCTTCGAGACTGTCACTGCTCCTGCCCTTGAGAGGTTTATTTTGGTACACTCACAGCAGAAGCCCTGTGTGTTAGGCACCCAAGGCACTGGTGCAGCCTAGCTCTGGGTGTGACATCCCAGTACCTTGCCAGCAGCCACAGGAGGCTTTGAGCAGGCATCACTGAGGTGCAACACAGCCAAGCAAGCCTGCAGCTTGGAGCTGCTGTGTGTGCTGGGAGTTGTGCAGCAAGCCTCCTTGAAATCCACACTGATCTGCAAAGAAATGGGAAATGTATTCCAACAGGGGTTTTTGGAGTTGCAGTGACAGGGTACCTTGACACACACTTATCTGTCACCTTGATGTATGGTATGTATGCTTCCAGGCAGGACCTGAGGGAACACATGCCCTGAAATCCCAGGTTTGCAGTTTGACAGAAGCACATGTGACCCCCATCCCAGGTACATTTTTACTGTCCCTGTGTATCTCAGATCCAGGAAAAAAGGGGTTTTGCATAGATTCAGCCCAGCAAGACCAGTGTCCTGTTTCCAGCTGAGAAACCTGAATCAGCTGTTCCACATGCAGACAGAGCACAAGGAGCTCATGGTTTCTCCATGATGTTTTCACATGAGTGGAAAAAACCATCACTGTTAGCAGGAAAGGGGGAGAGAAGCCTGAGGCTTTTCACAGCATCTCTGACTTAGAAAGGGCTAAGGAATTTGGAAGGAAAAGAGAATGAAGCAAAGTTCTGGCAGGTTTCCTTAACACACTAACACATCTTCTGTCCTCTCTGCATGTTTCACCACCCTTTCTGCACTGGGGGAAGGGAGCACGGGCTGTGGTCTCGTATCCAGGGGCAAGCAGCACCAAGCCTCCACCTTTTCTGGCCTTCCAACATCATCTGGACCACATCTGTTCATGCAGCTGCCAAGGTTTGTTGCTGTGGCCACAGGTCATTGCCCAGCCCAGCCCAGCTGGAGTCCATGCCCCTGCTTTCCCTAGCAATCACCATGTCATCCTGTCCTCTGGTGTTCCCAGGGTTCACCTTGGCCCTGTGTGCCAGGTTTGTGCCCACCATAATGGTTCATGGGTGATGGGGTGCAGTGGGGGGGGGTTTCCCCATGTCTCACACCATAGAGCTCTGCTCCCCTCTTGCCCCACCACCTGGAAAGTCTCCACTGACTTTCTTCATAAAGGTCCATGGATACAAAATTGTATTCACAAGCACATAATTACCAAGCTGGGTATTTTCTCCTCTTAATTAGCAATGCTGTGGTGCTTTAATTGCTCAATTAAAGTTGCCCATGAGGAAGGTTTAAGGTACATTAAATTTGCTGATTGGTTCATCAGCACAAATCCCACCAACTGGAAAAAAGTTAACTGTCTTCCAGATTGCTAACCAGACTCTCCAGATCCATTTGCACCACCCATGTGCCACAGGAGGCAGAGCAGAGGGGTTTGTCCAGGAGGGCCAGCAGTCCTTCTATTCCCACCTCTCCTTTGGTTTGGGAGATGGAGGGCAGAGTCCCAGCAGTGGCAGCCTCACCCTTTCTTGTCCACAGGACCCAGGACATTTTTTCAGCTTAAGCACAGACAGGTAAAGTCTGTCTCGGGCCAGATCCTCATTCAGCCACACACCTCAGACCCCTCTTTGGTAGCTGTTCTCAGCCCTGGCAAGCTACAAACACCCATCCTCAAGTGCAAGTGGGTGGATGGAACAGCAATTCCTTAATTACTTAATTGTGTCTCCCTCATCACTGTTTTCCAGCCAAAGGCAAGAGACAGGCTGAAGTCCCCAAGCACCAAGCTCTGCAGAGGGAAAGTGGCCAGAGCAATCAGGGCACCCTCAGGCTAAGACACCTGGTCCCAAACTTTGATGGAAACGTCTGAACAAGTTGTCCCACACCTGAAACCCATGGGTGTGCCACAAAGATCATCTCTGGGAGCTGCATTTCTGCCAAAGGCTCAACCACCCACTCTGACTGCGGGGGAGGGGGCCTGTGTCTTCTGTGTTACCCTTTGGGAAACTGTTCTTTAAAGAAAAAGCTTCCTGGGAGATTCTGAGCTCCTGGAGGTCTCCATGGCTGGTGGCTGGCTGGCTGGTTGGGTTTGTGTTGCCTCCCAGGGAGCATCACTGTGATCCATGGCTGTGGCACTAACAACAATGGTCCAAACCACTCCCTGCACAAGTACAAATCACAGTCAGCTAAACAGATTTTAGCCCAACGTTCCAGTTTTGATCACTGATAGCTGGTGACAGGTACAGCCCAAGAGATAACTCAGGTCCACTCCATAATTCCATAATCACTCCTTGATTCAAGAACCCCAAAGCCTTAGTGGTCAAGGAGTCCAACTGCCATCCCCAAAGAGAGTCCGGCCAGGGCTGGTAGGAGGGATGTGGGTGAGGAGCCACCATCCTCACCTGTCTGTTCACCTCTCCATCCATCCATCCATCCATCCATCCATCCATCCATCCATCATCCATCCATCCATCCATCCATCCATCCATCCATCCACAGGACATGGTACACATGTCCCAGGTCTCATGGTTGTTTGAGGAGGTAGCTTCCTCCCTTCCTGCAGAAGCAGACCCAGCATTAAAGTTCTCTCCTTTCTCATTCCTCTAATTGCACTGACCTCATTGAAATGGGTCTCTGTTTGTCCTGTGCAGCAGATGCATATAAATAAGGTGAATCATGCTGATTGTCCTCTTATCTGATAAATTGCTGGGACAGATCCTTTTCACTTACACTGCTGCTTATTCTGCTATTTAGGCAAAGCAGTTGCCTGTTTGCTGTGCATAAGAGATACTAACGTGTCTTGCTGTGGATTGATACGTTTAAAGGAGGAAAATACAACACATCTGAGGCTTGGTGATGGTTCATGGGGATTGAGGGAAGCTAAATCTTTCAGAGCCTTGAAACCAGGGAGGAAAAGCCAGTGGGGCAGCAGGGCTGTGCTGCTATGGGAGAGAGACCATGAGGGGTTTGATTGCTGGGTGGCTGTGGCAGAAGGTATTTCAGGAACTAGCAGGCCCCAGGACCCCATCAGCAGCTGTGGCAGTTCATGCTGGAATACAGTTTCTGCCCAGTAAGGCACTGCAGCCCCTGTGCCCAGCCACAGCTGGAAAAGAGCTCCTGAGCCTCTGAAAACAGATGCATGAGGCACAGGGACAGCTGCCTGGTGCAATGCAGGGATGTGACACATCTGATGTCAGGCTGGCAACCTTAGTTTGACCCTGACCCCAGTGACCCTGGGCTGAGATCTGCTGCCCTGACTCCATGGAAGTGCTCCTCACGCCCTTCTGGCAAACACAAGGATGTCACAACAAGATGAAATGCCATGTGTCCTGCCTAAGTAAGTGCAAGGGGACAGAGGTACCCAGCACCACTCTCCTGCTCAAAAAATGGTCATACAAGGTGATGGTTGAGAGCAGGAGATGGGAGGCAGAGACATTCCCTGTGTTCCTGTGCATCCTCCACCACATTCCACCTCACCCCGTCCTCTCCAGCTCTGTGGGACAACCTTCCTTCTCCTCCCAAGGTCTGGGAATAGCTCTAGACATGATCTGGTTTCCTGAGATGTCTTCCATCACTCTGGCAGGTCCTTAGAAAAATGGATGTTAAAGAGGAGGGGGAGAAACCTCCACTGTTCAAACATCTTTAGCCTTGACAAATAAGGCGTCCAGCTGTGAAAGGTGAAAGGAAATTAATCTGGAATCACATTTTAAACACTGCCATAGAGGGAAAGTATCTTCCCTCTAATTTTTCCCCCCAAGCAAAAAAAAAAAGGAATTTTCCTGATATTTATAGAAAGATTATTAGGGCCACAAGGAGTGATTTATATCATATCATCCCTGTGACAGAGAATGAAAAATTGCTGGGGCGACAGCCCCTGGAATCCGGCTTTTGTCCGCCTGACAATTAAAACGGCTAATTTCCAACCCGACAGATCCTCTGGGGTTATAAATCATTCCAGAAAGGCACTTTTCACTGTGAAAAATGAACTCTGCCCCAATCAAGCACGAGAAGCCTAATGGGAGATTTGCATCTATTTGCTTCTGTGTGTAAATGTGTGTGCTCGGGCTCCATACCCACCCACCGAAGGAGAGGTTGGGAGGGAGGCGTTGCCCTGCCCGCTTGATGTTGGGCTATACAACACCCTGTGTTAGGAGAGGGAGGGCAGGACAATGGGACAACACTGAGGTCAGAGGAAGTCCTGTGACATTGTTGTCCTGTTTCTGAAGTCACAAGACCTGGAGAGCTTCACCTGAGAGCATTTCTGGCTGAGCAGCATAGGTTGGAGTCCATCTGCATGTGGAAGGGAGAGCTTCTGTCTCTGCCCACCCCATCCAGGGAGGCAAGTTGGACCATGTCTCCTCCTGTGCCACACCAAGGGGTGGGAGAATCCCACTGGGAAAGGGCAAGAGGACAGAAAAATATCTCTCCCACAGCCTTACTAACAGGAGAGACAAACATGCCCAAAGAAACACAGAAAAATGAGGCAGGCTGAGCCCAACAAAGACCCCGGGGCTTCCCTCTGCCTCCAGGCTTTGGGATGGTGATGTCCTGGTGAGGAGCCTGCTGTATAGGTCTGTGGGAGGGGGATACAGGGAAGGGGTGTTTGGCCCTTCTCAACCAAACCTCCAACCTTGCAGGTCCTTGGCAGTGGTGGGGCTGGGACCCAGCCACCCAAGCAGCCCCATGCATACTTTGCATCCACAGATCTATCCTAGGATGACTTTCAAATCAGTGGTTGCAGACAGGAGGACATTCAGACAGGAGCATTTATTCTGTCTGTCCTTCACACCCTGTGTAGTCTGGGACCCAGTGGGGCCAGTCCAGGTCCCAGCAGCACCTGGATCCATTCCAGCCTGGCATCGGACGTCCTAACCTTGTGTCAAGTCTCCTTAAGACAAATGCTCCACTTGACATTTCCACAGAACTCAAACAAAGGCCCCATACTCTTATTTGTGCTGCTCCCCTAAACACGTCCCATAAAGAAGCCAAGAGCAAACAAACCCGTGCAGCTGCCTCTCCTGGGGAGCCCCCAGCGCTGTGCTCTGTACACACACGTTCCCTTTTGCTGCTGCTGGTCACCCTGCTTCCTTATCACAGTTTGTACAGTCGGCACTTTGAAGTCTACCCAGCAGCACAGGGGAACCCTGGAAAGGCTCTCTGCACCCCCAGACAGCAGGGCTCTGCATCAGCCCCGGGGAGGGGTGATGGATGGATGCAATAACCTTGTTTCATAAAAGCTTGGTGTTTTTCTTTTTGCTTTCCTCACTTTCAACCCCCCTGTCACAAGGAAGCCAGCAGTGGGACATTCTGGAGAGGCCAGGTTGTGCTTTGCTGGAGTGCACCAGCAGAGACCTCAGTACCGACCCATCAGCTGTTGGGGACACTGGGCTGGGATCTCTGGCCCATGTGATCCAAGGCATGGAAAGGTGGAGTCAGGGCAGCCCCTGCCCTTATGCCAGCCCCTGCTGCATAGCCAGTCTCCACCCCAAAGCCATGCCCTGTGCACCAGGACCTGTCACAGTCAGGCTCACAGGAGCTCCCAAGGAGTTTGCTGGCATGAAGTGTAGCCGTGTGTAGCCCCTGGCTCCCACAGAGGCTGGCTGTGCACATTTTTGTGAGCAGATTTGTCCTCAGCCCTTCCCCAAAGAGACACGAGCCCCTTGCAGCAATGTCTTCCTTTGCAGAGACCGCCAGCAAGAAGCAAGGACTCACCCATGCAGGAATCCCGCTGTTCTTCGTAGCCAGCGCTGCACACACACTTCCCAATGGGCACCAACCACTCTCCTTCAGCACTGCAGTACATTTTGGGGGTGTCCCTCTCCTCTGAATGGCCCACGCACTCTCCCCTCACTTCCACCAAGGAGGACGAATCTGCCCCGGTCACAGCCTCGGAGAAAGATGCCAAGTTCCTCACCATCGCCGGGCACTTCTTGTAGTAGACCCGCACCGAGACGATGGCAATGCAGGCACCTATGTCCTGGAAGGCCAAGTAGAACCCCCTCTTGCTCAGTGGCCCCACACCCCGCACTTCTGTGTTCAGCTTCAGGCGCCTCACCCCCAGGTCCACGTTGGTGAAGCTCTCGTCAGCTGCGATGGTGTCGATCTTCATAAACTGGCTCTCCCGGGTGCTGGTGCCCAGGTCCCGGTCGGACTCCAGGTAGTAGAGGTTGAAGGTTTCCTTGCAGGTGCCCAGCACGCCTGGCATGCTGTTACAGTCCCTCAGGGTGAACTTGATCTCTGCATAGACCCGCCGGGCGCCGTCCCGTTGAACCCAGTTGGTCCGTAGCCAGTTGTTCTGGTTGGGTGTCATGACATTGCAGACCTGGTAGGTGTGGATGGGGCTGAAAAACTCATCCATTTCATTGATTGAATCCCACTGTGGGGGGTGAGACAGAGAGAGAACAGGTCATTCCTGATGTCCCTGAACACTGGGTGAGCACGGGGTATGCAGAAGTCTGAGCCATCACCCACCCCGGGATGGACTCCCCGTGCTCATGTGGCTGGATGGGACATCACTGCTGCCACAGACAAAAGGAAAATGAGGATGAGCAGATTTTGCCCAGCACTTATTTGGGCAGTAACTCTCACAGCTCAAATGCAGAGCTGGGTTAAGTGCACCCAAGTTTGCAGCCAGGACTGCTTGCATGAGGCTGAGCTGTTGCAGAAGCTGATGGCAGGGTGTGTTTGGGAGGGTTTCAAGCCCTCCAGACTATGTCTGCCCCTCCCTTTTCTTGGTGCTCAACTTGCCATTCGCAGTAGCAGCAGAGAGGTGTGATGCTCACCTGGGTCTCTTCTGGTTCATGCAGTCTCCATGCACATAGGACACTTTCCAGCTGGAGAATGAGCTTCAGGGTGCATAACATAGAGTGAAGGGGAAGCATGCACTGAACACCAGACTTCCAGCCTGAAACAGGTTTACATGGGGCCTCAGAGCCCCCTTCTCCCAGGCAAGGTGAAGACAGTGCAGTTCCTCAGTGTGAGCCCAGTGGACAGGATGGACTGTGGGCTGGCTCTGGGAACTGGGGAAGTTGCACCTTGACAGCTCTGAGATTAAAATTCAGTGTGTTGGTGACAGCATGGTGAGCTTGGGAAGGACGTGATGAGCAAAAGCGGGTTTCAGCAAGCAGGACTGCAATGGAGGGATGCTCTGGGTGAGTTCAGAGGGACAGAGATATTTATGTCATCCAAGGGAGGGATGTTAAGTGGTTTTGATTTTTGAGAAGTGGGAAGTAGAGAGATTTTGGATATAAATGAGCTCAATAGCTGAGGGACAAATTGAACTTACTTGTTGGGGGCAACGGGACACTTCTGGGGCTTCACTCCTGACTCATGTCTCGCTCTGCAACCTCACCAATCCCTCATCGGGACCTACATCAGACCTTCCCTTCTCTGGGAGCTTCCTACGGCCTTTTCAGCTCACATCCCTGTTCAAACCAGGGACCCTGATCACATCCCCCATGGATGGGTTTGGGACACCTGAATTCTTCTTATCGGTGCAGGAGGAGGGGTAAGAGGAGCAGAGGAAGACTTCAAACCTTCTGATTTTTTCCCTGGACTTCACAACAGGCTTTGAAGATGCCTGAGTTCCACTATTGTTCCCAAGTCCAGTCCCAGATGTAGCCCTGCAGAATTTGGGGAAGGTACTGGCACCCCTGCAGCACTTTCTGCTCTGCCCCCCGAACTATCACCCCCCAGCCTTGCCTCCCCACCCTTGTCTTCCCTTTCGCCTTCCTCCATGCTCTGTCCATAGCACTGAACGTGTCGACAAGGACTCCCCCACCTCTGCACTGTGCATGTCCTGCCTTCCTGTGTGCTGCCTGCGGGGTGGGGGTGTGTGGGGGTGTGTGGAGGGAAGACCTGGGGAGAAAAGCTCTGGCAGTGGTGGGCAGAGCAGGAAAACAAATCTTTTTAAGCAGCATTGCAAGTACATTAAACAAAACTCCGGGTGTGCTCTGCCAGGGCAAGCACAGTGTTTTCTTATGAGTGGTGACCACACACAGTCACCAGCCACGGGGACGGGAGCCTGGTGCTCAGCTCGGGGGGAGGGGTGAGCCTGGAGGCTTCATGCCTGGACTGCGGGAGCTGAGGAGGATGCAGATCTGCTGGGACAGGCGCCTGACAGCCTCGCTATGTGGCCACAAGCACTGCAGGGGCAGGACACGGCAAGGGGAGGGCATCACACCTCCGGACCGTGAGGGAGATCAGTGACACCTGCCAGCCAGCCGGCTCCCTTCTCACCGGGAAAGTCCTGGCACATGTGACCTCCTTGGCTCCCAGGGTTGCTAGTGCTGGGGTGATCAGAGCAGTCATGTACAGATCACAGTGATCTGGGGTGATCAGAGCAGTGATGTACATCCTCCCAACTCCCCCAGCATCTTGCATGTAGGAGAAAACTCTGCTTCTCGCTCCTGAAGAGCTTGCAGGACCCTGGAAAAGGCAGGTGCACCCCTGAATGAAAGCTTGCTCAGAGGGGAATGTGCTGCCACATTGGTCTCTTGTGAAAGTCAAGCCACTGCCAGGAGTGAAAAATATTTCTGGTTCTTTCAAAAACAAACAAACAAAATAAGTCTTCTGAACTCCAGAAATGGCCAGGTTCATCCTAGGATCACTGAGGAGCTGCTCTGCACACCAGCACAGGCCTGGACAATGTGGTAAGGGGCCTGGCTGTCTGTGAACTTGGAGGAGGGGTGAGCAGCAGCCCCCCTTACTATGCCTCAGCTTCCCCAACCACAGGGACGAGCCCGTGGAAAGCGCTGTGACACCGGGATACGCTTCTGCCGCCTGTCCACGGGGCAGGGGGGTGCCCTGAAGGGTGTCCAGCAGCAGGCAGGGTGCAGCTCCCTGTGCACCCCTGCACCGGGGCCGGCAGGGGACAACCACCCTCCCGCTCCTGCAGCCAAGTGTGCACACGCTGCTGTGCTGCAGAGGGTGTGGAAGTCGTGGTGGAAATTAATCGAGCACAAATTAACACAACAGCTGTCTCCTGTCTTCTCCCCGCTGAGTTCCCCGGGGTGGGGAGTGGAGCAGAGCTGTGCCAGGAGGAGACACGCGGGGCCAGGGCAGAGCTGAGGGTGGCAAGAGGGGATGCTCCTGGCAATGCACAGCCAGCTCTTCTCTGCAATGCCTGTGGGGCTCAGTGCTCTCCACGAGTATCCAGCAAGGGAATTATGAGGTTATTTCATGCACCAAAAAGCCTGTGTGCCCCTAACTACTGTGGTTGCTTTGGGTCTCCAGACATTCCCTTATATCCCAAACGTGGCAGAGGAGACAGTGCTCGTGACCGCAGTGTCCCCACACCCTTGTGGCACTGCCAGCTCTGGAAGCATTGTCACTGCTGGCAGAGAGAAGGGAACTAAATAGTGATCCCCAAACACTGGCAACACTCAGCTTCAACCACAGGGGAGAACTTAGAGGGTTTGCATTTGCAGCACCACTCTTTCACACCTGGTGCTTCTTCTCTGTTGGCTCTTCCGCAGAGTGATGCCCAGTGCCTTGGGGTCTCAGTCTGAGACCAGCCCCAGACACCACACCTCTACCCCTGGGCTACAGGGCAAGAGCTCTGCCATGGGTGGAAATGCACAGAGGGACAGCAGGACACCTGAAGGGCTGTCTTGGATGCCATAGATAGGTGCATCTTCCCAGAATGCACAGGGCAACATAGGTCCCACCAGCTCTCCCATGTTTTGGGTCCTGCCAGACATTTGGGGTGGAGGGACCAGCTTCAGGAGCCCTGATGGCTTGAAGGGTTTTTCTGTTTCACCTTAATTACAGGCTCTTAGATCCAGAGGAGTGTGTGACACTGGGTAGCATCATCTCAAGAGCACAGGCACAGTGCACACCCCCAGCCTCCTGCATCTCCTGCTCTTGGCTGATGGTTTGAAGTGGTTTTATTAAGTGAAGCTCAGCCCGGCCCCCATCGTTGCGATAAGATCCCCTGGCGAGATGGAAATGAGGACATCATAATTAACGTGGTGAGCACACGCATTGGGGGGGTGGGGACATGATTACATCTGTATTCAGGGGCTTGCCTAAGAGTTTAAATTAAAGTCAACACCAGTTATAAAAAAATTTGCCAGATTATGAAAGGGGAAAGATGCAAACACCAGATATCTGGGCAGCTGAGCAAGGTCTTAGAGGCCTCCCAGGGCCTGTGTGGCACAGCAGAGCTAGGAGAAAGAAGAGGAGGAGGAGGAGGCGAACACATGAGGAGAGATCACAGTTCTCTGGTGCAGCAGCTCAGTTTCCTACCACCCTGGTGGTGCCCATGGAGAGGACCAAAGAGGGAGGTGTCCTCAGCCCTGGGATGGCTTCCAGGGGGATGCCAGGTCTGCTTGGCATAGCAAAGCTTTTGCTGCCACTGAGACATGCAGCGCTCTCCTTCCTCCCAAGAGGTTGTGGAGACATTCAAGACATGTCTCCTTCTCTGGACACATTCCTGTGTGATCTACTCTAGATGATCCTGCTCAGGCAGGGGAGGTGGACTGAGTGATCTTTTGAGGTCTCTTCCAGCTCCTAATAATCTGTGTGTATTCTGTGAAGTGCAAGCACTGGGCCATGGCACCTCCCCAGCCCATGCTGGGTCCCTCACACCACCATCACTGGGATGGTGGGAGGGGGGTGTGAGAAGAGAAGGATGTTATTGCAGCTATAAATCATTAGATGGGAGGCATTAATGGAGATAATCCCCATGAAATCAGTCACTGCTGTGGCTAAGGAGGGATTTGTCAGGCAGTTAACTATCCTGAGCTCCACTGCAGGTGATTAACTCCCGGTAGTGACCAGCATCTGGGGAATTAGCAATAATACAACATTTACTGAACAAGCACTGGGAGATGAGCTTTTATTTCAGTTACTAGTCTAAGTCTTTATTTTCTGATGTTCTAGCCCTGTGCATAATTTCTTTTTTTTTCAAATAAAACAGTTTTGTCACAGCTTGCCCTGTAACTTGCTGATATTTCTGGATCCAGGCCAAGCCTCCAAATTGGAAGAGAAACACAATAAATGGCACAAAACATAAAAGGGATGGAGGGTAGAGACATATTCTATGCAGATGAGAGAACTCCAGTATGTTTTGGTGCTCCAAGGAAAAAGACAAGACCCTGAAGGAGGTTGAAATAGCCCAGCTTGGACTGAGGACAGGCTTCTCGCCTGTGCATAATTTCGCAAAGTGAGACCCAGCTCTGTAACAGAGCTGGTGAGCCTGGCAACCTGGGCAGTTTGCAGCAGCCCCATATGCCAGCATGAAATCCCTGTCCCTGATGCACAGACACTGCTGAGAGACTGTCTTACTGTCTGTGCTCTCAGCTGGTCATCTAAGCAAACCTGGTGCCTTTCTGGTGACTTGCTTCCTGAGCTACTGCAGAGTGAGGGAAGAGGGCTCCTGGTTAATTGTGCCCAGGGGCCTCGGAATTTGCCCCTTCCCCAGAGCAGAGGGTCAGAGATGGGGAGGTGCAGACCACCTCTGAAGGTCTTTCCTGGTGCTCCCACCAGAGAAGCCAGCATGGAGTGTGCCAGGTGTTGGGGTGGTTGCCTGGGTTGCAGGTGCCCACCATCTCCCTGGGCTGACTCCAGCTCGTGCAGCAAGGGGGATGCTGGCACATCAGAGCACAGAGGTGCTGCAGGGGGCAGAGGCTGTGGGCAGCATGGGGGCAGGGGGGCCTTTCTCCAGCATTCAAGGTGCTCCCATTATAATGAGCTTTTGCAAGGCATCACTGAAGCTCCTTAGATACCCCGTGTCTGAGCAAAATAATTTCCTGTTTGACTTTGTAAATCAAAGTAGATGATACAATAATTATTAATAATATGTTGACTTATCTCATCAGCGTTTTAATTAGTCAGTAGAAAAGCAATTTGCAAAGGGGCCGATCAGGCTCCCTGTGATCGAGCAGGTCACATGCCAGGCGAGGAGAGGGGAGAGAAGGGCACTGGGGCACTGGGGCGTTTTGCTGGGGAGAGCTGGGAAATCTGAGGCACGGAAGGGGAAGGGGCAGCCTCTTTGACGGCACCGATAAGAGTTTAATTTTCAATACAGAGGGAATTGTTCTGGGAATGGAGCGAGCTGCAAAGCTCCTGAGAGCCCTTTGAAGTTATAATTGAGAGGAGCTGCCGCCTGCGGGACGGGGATGCTCCCGGTGACCCTTCCGCTTCCTGCACGTGTCTCCAGGGGGGAGGTGAAGGGGGGACACAATTAATCCCCTGAGCAGCAATTACAGCCAATTACCCCACAGTTAATTGTCTGGCAAGAGGAAATGTCAAAACAGGCCACACGTGCCTCCCTGATGGCTTGACCCTCCCCAGGGCTGATGGTGCTGCTGACCCTTGCTGTGCTCATGGCTCCCAGTCCCCTGCTCCTCTACTCTGGGCAGCCAGAGCAAACTCAGAGAAGGAAAACAACCCCTTCCAGTGAGATGAGCTCACCTGGCCTGCAGGTGTGATGGAAACATCAGGACTTGCTCACAAGTGGTACCCTTATTGCACTGTTGATGCTTTGAACATCTGCCCTGGCTGTGTGGGAAGCTCTGGGATCTCAGTCAGGAACAGGAAACCTCTGAAACTGTCACCTTTATTCCAGCATCCCCTGGAGTCCCAGAGAAGTGGAGCAGGTCCTGCAGGTGCTGAAAAAGAAAGCTGTAGGGCACTAGGGACTGGGCAGACACAAGTCCCCTTCTTAAACTCCTCAGGCTGGGGACTGTGCTGCTTAGGGCCACGAGAAGACCCAAACAGATGTACCCACCTCCCCTCTGTCACCCATGCAGTGGCCCTGGGCTCACACTGGGCAGAGGAATGGAGATGTGGGTAAGGTGAAGCAAAACAAACATGACTTCAGCTGGGGAGCCAGAGTCAGCAATGCTGTCCCCTGGCAGGAGGCTGCTGTAACAGAAGTGTCTGTCCATGGATGGAGCAGACATGATGGGGAAATCTCGCACCCTCTGGCACCCAGTGCAGCCTCCAGCTGTGGGTCAGGCAGGGCAGCAAGGGGATGCTGTGGGCAGTGGGGAGCATTGACACCTATTTTATATTTTTTCCCAGTAGGAGTATCTGACTAGCAGCAAAAACAAGGGACCTTGATTTAAACCTGGCTTCACAGCACACCAGCTCCATAGTACACCAGCAACTGGGCTGTAGTCAGTGGAGGGCTGCCAGAGTCACAGCACACTGCAGAGGGAAGGGACAGTCCCAGGACACCAGCAGTACTCCTGAGGTGGTGACCAGCCAACTCAGTCCCTTTCCCAGAGCAGAGATCACACCCAACATCTCTCCCACCTTAATCTGAACCCTACCGTGGGGCTGCTCAGGAGGCATCTGCTCAGTGTCAAACCATGGGCACTGAGAGCAAGTGTGCCACAGCAGCTTCTTGAGACACCAGCAGCCTATCCCACCTATTTTCCAGTGATGGCAACTGGATCCAAGTGCAAATTTACTGCTCAAAATGCACCTGAAGCTGAAGGACCAGCAGGAGGGTAAAGGAATGAGATGCTCTTTCGGGATGATGCGATGCAATGGCCCATGGAGGAAGAGCCACAGTCCAGACAGTGTTCAGGGGAGCCATTAAAAAAAAAAGCTGGAAAAAGATATGCAAAGTTTTTTGTGCAAGAACTTCACATTGAAACCTAGACACCTTCCTTGGAGGTGTTCAAGCCAGTTTCCAACAGCTGTGTGGTCGTACATCACCCACAGGTTGGGTACAAACATGGGGCAAGTGGAGAGTGGTGTGACCCCATGACTTACCTAGGACTTGTAGGACACAGCATCCAGTATTAGTTATTATTTATAATCATCACTAACAAAGCAGAGACTTCAGATATATATTGGGGTTTGGGAATTGCTGGGGTGAAGGGCTGCTTGGCATCTGCTGTAGGGCAAGAGAGCAGCAGCAGTGACTGCCCTGCCAGCCAGCCTCAGCACCCTCTTACACCCAAGAGCACTAACAGGCTGGGACCCAGGATTCATCCCCTGGGTTTTCAGAGGTGCAGTACTGGATACTGCACCTTAACCAGTCATGGAAGTCCATGGTGTGGTGAGAAAGAGGCAACAGTTGGCTCAATCCCTTGTCTGCTTTGGGAGTGCAAGGTCCTGCCCAGTCACACCCAGGTGTCCTCAGGACATGCCAGGTGGGTTCAGCTTCACCCAGGTCACCTAAGTGATGTGATGGATGCTGTCTGCATGTCTGACAGCTGGCAATGGGCCTACAGATGTGGTCACACAGGTGTCTGGAGGGCTGAACTCATGGTGGAGGATGCAGAAGTGCAGTCTGGTGCAGTCTGTGAGCAGTGGAGGGTCTGTCTGTGGGCAGGAATTGCTTAGGATGTGGTGAAGGGCAGAGCAGTGACAATGGACAAAGCAGCCCTCACACCCCCCAGAAGCATCCTCCCTCCCACAGGAGCAGAGGAAGCATTGGCCCCTGATCCCCTGAACACCCACAGGGCCCCTGCAGGTGCCAGGATGTGGCAGCTGGGCTGGCATGAGGTGGCAACAGCAGGGTGATGGAGCAGGGGTCTGCAGGACCGAGGGCAGCCTGTGCAGGACCACAAAGAGGACACCTCCCCCATCCAGGCAGTAGCAGAAGAGAGTCCAATGGCTGGAAGGCAAAGTCAGGCAAACCCACGTAGTGATGGCTTTTTAACAGTGACCTGTTAACAACAGCACTACAGGACCAGGGGTATTTACCACCCCTGGGATGGTTTTTTATTAAAAGCTAAGCTCTCCTGAGATGTGAGTGAACTGGCAGGTTTGAAGGCCTGTATTTATGCAGGACATCACATCACGTTAGATCCGTGGTCCCCTCTGACCTTGTACCTCTGAATCTACTGCAGCAGTCATCATTGCAACAGCTAGCTGCTAAAATTAGAGAGCAGTTAATGATTAAATATATTTACATATATAATAATGTCTGATATAAATCTGATCATAGTTACTATTATTAATTCACAGTTCTGATCACTCCTGCTCAAACAGTGCAGGGACTAAAAGTCTCAAGCAACAGATCAATGGAAATGATTAGAGGCCTGGGAAGATTTCTGTAGGGGGTGGAATTGAAAAGATTAGGGACATTTATTTCAGAGAAGGAATGAAAAAGAGTGGACATGAAAAATCAACACAGCAGCCAGGTAGGCACCCCAATTTTGCATGTTCTGTGCATGCAGAAAACCCCACTGTGCCTTGCAGTTGGTCCTGTGTGTATTTATGGGATTGTTTCTGTTCACTAAATGGAGGAGCAAAATCCATAGAGCCACCACTGCCAGCTGAAACTCACCATTTCCATACACCTGCTGTGGCAGGAGAACCTGGACATGGAATGGCAGGCTCAGGGCAGCTCAGCACCCTCGCAGCCCATCTCAGGGCTGTGCATCCCCATTCCCCATCAGAAACCATCTGCAGGGGATGCTCCCCTGCCTCTCTTTCCCAGTTCCCACAGCAAACACTGATTACAGGCACTTCAGAGCTTCCCAGGCTCCTCCTGACCTCTGCCAGTGAAGAAAGGAATGAGATGCTTCTCAGTGTGAATACCCATGGGGAGACCCAGCCCTTGAGCTCCCTCAAAGCTCAGGACCTGATGACAACCTGATACCCCCCAGGGGACACCAAGAGTTAAACATTTCCAAACTGGCCTCATCCCACTGCCAGTCTTTCAGGCTAGCATTTTCCCAACAGACATAGGCTCTTTGACCCATCAGCACTGACCAAGGCACCAGCCTGGGGCTGAGATGTCCATCCACCCTGCTCACAGGGACCCATGGAGACCCGTCCCATGTGCCAACAGCCACCTCATACTTACCCCATGCGAGGGATAAGTCATCCAGCCCCAGTCCCCAGGGATTGCTGACGTGTCTAGCAAGTTCACTGGAAAACACAGTAGCAAAACCCTGCATTAGAAAGCTCTCAAAGGACAAAGAACCAAGCCACCACAAATGACATCTCCTTGCACCCCACTCACTGCACCCCACTGTACCCATCAAGCCATGAAGCTGCTGCCAGGGACCTTTCTGTCTGCAGCTGAGGCAGATATGGAGTAAGTGGGTGGCAACAAATGATGCTCCCCAGAACTGTTGCTTTGGGGTAGATTTTACAGGGATGTGTCATCCCTGCCATGGGACTGAAAGCAATGTGTCCTTCTGGAGGAGAGGAGGCTACAAACAGCAGGTTGGAGGGGATGCAAAGCAAGGGGGCAGCTGGGGAAACGAATTTGGAACATCAAGTTGTCCACTAATCCCATTACAGGGCAGCACTGATGTAACTGGAACACTGCTCCTCGCTTGGACATTTCTCCTCCAGAGGCTCCACTGAGGTCTCCAGGCTCCTATTCCTCCCAGCACTGCTGGTTTGAAGTCTGCACTCCATCAGCTGCTGCAATCACACACCACAGTGCCCTGCTCCAGCACAAAGTGATCCCCCTTGGTCCTGGCTGACACCCCACTGGAGAGGCTGGAACAGGGGGGATGGGCCCATCAAAGACAACCTTTCAAAATCCCTGCTGCCACTGGGTGCCTGGCTTAATGAGGAGACATGGGCAAATCTGCGAGGAGAGGGGAGCAGCTCCTGCAGGGGGAGAGGCAGGGATGCCTTTGAATGTGCTCAGGAGCTTCCCATGGAAACCTCTGCACTGTCAGCAGGGAGGAGAAGCGGGACTCCTGGCACTGCTGCACGCACAGGGTGAGCTGCCCCAGTGCCATGTGCTGCCCGTGAGCCTCACACCCACACCCCGCAGAACCAGGCAGAGGAGATCCACCCCCCCGACTTGCTCAGCACCCAGGGAGGAGCCCAATCCCCAGCAGACAGAAGCTTTGCAGTGTGCCATCAAGGTGCCCTGACCCTTGACAGAGACTGCAGCAGGCACTGACACCAGCGTGCCCATGTCTCATCACCCCTCATCAGCTCCAGGCCTTCTCAGGACCTCCAGTGCCTCCAGCTTTCCCCAGTGCTCCTTGCCCCTCAGCCACCCAGTAAGGTCAAGCCCTAGCTGGATGCTGTGTCACAGAATCATAGAATTTTAAGGCTGGAAATGACCCCTAAGATCATCTGGTCCAACCATTTGTCCATGCTGGCTGCTTTTCCTCACCCTCAGCAGGATCAAGCTGGACCTCGAGGCAACTTGGTGCTGCAGCATCCCTACTGCAGCACCGGGGCTTGACTCTTCCCTGGGCTCTGGGAGGACAGTGGTCTTGATACAAGGCCCCAACTTGTCACCACAGGGATGGGGCATGTCAGGACAGCGGCTCCAGCCCCAGCAGAGGCTGAGCTCAGCATGACGCTGGTCCCAGCAGCCGGAGGAGCGGGTGCCACTTTCATTTACCATTACCAGGCAGGGAAGGAGGGGAGGGGGGGGAGAGGAGCAGAGACGTGAGCTGGCTGTGAAACACTCGGACGTCATGCTCCTGACAGAGCAGATTAGGAGCTTTTGAGGCATTTATTAATGTTAGCAGAACAATTTGAAAGAATTTCCAGGGTTTCTTGTGTGACTCCATTGGCCCAACAGCAGGCTGAGCCCCTCCGCTCCCCACACGACGCTGCTCCCACTGCTAAAGAGGCCCCTTGCCCTCAGCACGGAGTAATTACCTCAGAGATCTCAAATCCATTTTTATTTGTTATTGTTAATCTGAAGATTTTCTGCCTATTTTCCCTGGGTAATTCGCCCAGCAGGAGCCTGGGCCCGGGAGTTTTCCTGCTCACAGTGCAGGAGCACAGTCCCGGTGACCCCCAGCAGGCAGGCTGCGGAGAGGGGACCCTCTCTCCCCCCATGCCGTGGTCTCTGCACCCTCATTCCCACGCTGAGATGTTCAGCGATGGATGGGGCAGCCGCCCACTGTTTTCCAGACAGCACTAGGAGCCTGTGTGGACTGGGGTCCCCACGCCATGGGGAACGATGCTGAGATCAGAGCAGGCGTGGTGAGACGTACACCAGGCTTGTGTGGGACCTGGAGCCAGCTGGCTACACCCCACCCCACCGTGTAGACCAGATGGTTGTCACCCCACTTCGTACTGATGAAGGAGCTGTCACCTTTCAGGTGCTTCGGTGCACAAATAAACAGACTTGCATTGTGTGCAGGACACCTGTGGAGCAGGTTGCTCGTGTCTCCTTGCAGGAAGCAGGCTCAGATATTCTTCTGAGCCAGCTTTCCAGCCAAGTGCATGGAGTCCCATGCATTAAGCCCACTGCAGTGAGCATTGCACAAATATAAAGGCACTGTGTGTCCCAGAGCTCTTGCATTAACTTACAGCATAACACAGGTATCTGTGGCTGTGAGTATCCATCCAGCAGTTCTACTACGTGCTGTGCTCAGAGACGGGGTGGCCAAGCGCTCCTGAGACCCAACCGCCCACTCCAGGGGCAGGAGTGACACCGAGGGGAACCTGCCACATCTCATGCAACAAGTTCAGCCCCTTGCAGGTGGTTTCCCAGCTGTGTCACTTCTCCAGGGGCAGTGCTCAGAAAGAGACTGCTCTTGATGCCGGAGGGCTGGCGGGACCACCACAAAGGGCCCCTTTCAGCCAAAAGGTTTCTCAGAAAACGCGCCCGTTTGGAAGACCTCTCTCCTACAGCTGGGCAATTCTGTTTGATGTTATGGACTGTCTGCACGTATCAGTCTCAAGCTGTGAGCTCCATTTTGTTTTCATGAGCTCCATTTTGTTTTCGTGAGCGCCATTTTGTGTTTTCCCTATTCTGTGCCTTGGCCTTGACTCGGCGTATTGAGCCAAAACACCAGGAGGTGTCAGGGGAAATTCTCCACTGGTGGAAAAGCTGTCAGGCCTGATTGCCCATTCAGATGGAAGCACCTAGGAGAGAGCAGGTCGCTTCCCCAGTGCCAACTGGGGTCTTGAGACAGAGTCTCATGCAGGGCAGACCGACTCGCTCCTTTATAAAGTTGCATCAATGCAGCGTTGCACGAGGAGTGCACATTGCAATCTCAGATGCAGGTTATGCAGACGACCAGCTACATATAAATGCAGTATACATACTTGTGTATGATTTATTTACACCTACATCTGTAGTTTTGCCTCTATGTATCTGTATCCATACTCATATCTACCAAATTGCAAACACCACTTGGGACAAGTAAAGAAGACAAGGCAGGGACTAGCATCCAGAGGGTGTGTGTTTAGCCTGGATCCATATATCTGTGGTCAGATATCTCTCTATACATATATACAAAGAGTGAGCACTCAGAAACTTCCCTACCCTTGTGCTGGTGGCCATGGCTTCTGCAGGGGTATATTACATCTCTACAGATGCACGGGTGCCTTGGGATCCTGTGGTACATGGGATTCCATGTGAACCACAGTTGCCCAGCTCAGGGGGACCCTCAGCCCATCTGTGGGTGCATGGAACAAGCCCAAGCTTGTTCCACCACCCCACCATGCACCCACAGATGGTACACTGGGGGCTGCACTTAGGTCCAGCCTCTAGAAAGCAGTGGGGTACCAAAGAAGGCTCCAAGTTTCCTTGCTAATTGTTAACACACCGCGGCCCTCACTCTAATTACTCCACCTTCTCCCTCCCAAGCAGGGGCTTTGTAGTGCAGGCATGGGGAGGAAGGGTCAGTGGGAGCAGCCCTGTTCCCTTGGGCTTCAGTTCCTCTCCATCATAACTTCAAAGGCCTCCCAAGATTCACAGCAAGGCTCCCCCACCCCATGCAGCAACGCCTTTTGCATTGATAATTAAACTCTTATCAGCACAGCTGCCTGCTACCCAAAGGCCCAGCCCCCACAGCCCCACACAGGTCTGCATACCCCACCAGTGCCACAGCCCCAGCCCCACTCAGCGGGGGAAGGACACTGGGGAGTTTATCCCCAGCAGGGAGAGGATGGGGCGACGGAAAGGGACGGGCAGAGTCTCACGGAGAGGAGGGGACAAGTGCCGCTGGGGTTCATTTCCCATACGCTCAGGCAGAACTCAGAAGGGGTAAGTGGGGCCAGGGTGGGTCAGCTATTTGTGTCCCACCATTTAATCCAGGGGCATGCTGAATAACCAGCCACGACCTTTCCAATTTAGGGGGCAAAGCTGAGCGACAAAGCGGTGTCCTACTGGCTCTGAGCATCGCAGGGGGGTGGGACGCGGTCCTCTGCTTTCAGCTGGCCCTTCCCCACAACAATATTTTTCTTAAAAGGAAGAAAAACAGTCATTTATTCACCCACACATGGGGCCAACCGCTGGGGCTTTGAGGTAAAAGCAGGAAGCCTGGCAGGGGGGTCAGCTCTTCCCTCCGGGAGCCCCACGGTCCGGGTGGGCATCGCGGCAGGGGGGGATGCTGACCATGGCTCTGCGCACCAGCGGCAGGATCCAGGCTGGCTTGGTCACAGCTGCTCACCCCTGAGGCTGCACACGGTAAGGACACAGCCTAAGGGTGCTGGCATCGGCACCCACTATCGGCTGCCTGGAGAGGAAACCTAAGGAAGCGTAAAAAAGGTGTCACTGAATCCACCAGGAGTGTGGGATTTCCACATTTCTGGAATTGTCAGAATAAGGCTGGGAAAAAAAAATAATATATTGAAAAGAAACATTTTCAAACAATTGCTGTGAAAAAGCAGTGCTGCTTTTTGGTTGTGCCCTACTTCCCATTTCAGGATTTCTTCTCAGACCTCCAGATTGTTGCTGTGAACTTTCTTGTATTTAATTTTATATCATTTTGTAATGCATCAGGAGTGGTAATGCCCATAAGGACTGCCCAGAGTCACCCCTTTTCAGCATACCAGGAGCAGAAGATACTTTGATGTACGAAGAAAGCTTGTTTGTTCAATCAGTGCTAACAAAAAGCCACAGTTCACGTTTTAAAAATAAAATGATCAACCTGATCCTACCAGACCCTGAATGATATCATGTAAGATAATGTGCAGCACAAGAGCATATAACCTGTGGTAGGACTGAGGTGCCATGAGATAATGTTAAAAATGAAACAAACCAAAACACCCTGAATAAAGTATTTCCAAGGCTAAAAACCTTGAAATTACAGGGCGGCAATTTTTCCCCAGGGGAAAAAAAAAAAAAAGACATCAAAAGGTAACAACAACAATAACAACAAAAAGTTCCCTCTCAGAAATACAGGTGAGAAAATACAGATGTAAAAATGCTCATGTCTCCCACCCTGAGAGTCCTGATGCTCGTGGGATGTCCAGGGCAAATTGTGCACGCTGGCTTAGGTGTCACAAATTAAAGCACACACTCCCCACCACCGAGCAGGGGTTATAGTGCCAGTGTGCACCCCCACATCGTGGCACACACAGAAAGACTGTGGTCAGAACTGGACATACATAACTGACTGGGAATGTGACAAACCCAAGGGCTGTCCCAGGGCTTGAGGACAGGGCCAGACCTGATGATCAGAGCGAGGGGTGAGCACACGCTCCCACATTTCCAGTCCAGGAGCTTGTGCCAGTGGGGAAGGAGCTATTTCGGGCTCAAGGGGTGGTTGGGCTCGTTGTAATTCAGGACAGAAGCCAGAGGAGTAGGAGGGAAGGCTCTGGGGATGGGGGGTGGTGAGAAAGGTCAGGGAGGCAAGAAATTCCATGGAAACATCCGATGTGAGCAGCGGAGGGAGCAGGACCGTGGCGAGGCTGGGGAGGGGACGGGCACTGGGAGAGCAGAAGGGTCCCTGCAGCTCCGGGGGAGATCTCTGTAGACCCAGCTCTGGATTTGGCCATCTGTGAGCCACATGGTTCCTTTCCAACACAATGTCCCTGTCCCCAGCCTCTAGGACAGCAAGATAGCACGGACCTGTCCATCAACAGAGCTGGCACAGCCACCCCTCAGCACCACATTTGGCTGAAGCCCTGCTAGAACTAACCCATTCAACACCAACACCAGCAAGGGACGGCTGCTTGCACCCCCGTCGTGTCCCCAAACCCAGGAGCTCTGTGAACAGATAAGGGACCTGTGCCTGGACTTCCCACTGTGCACCCAGAGCCAGGAACAGGATGAATAGCTCATGCCACCAGGAATGCAGTTCCCTGGCAGATTTTAAAAATTAGACTTACTTGTGTTAAGCAAAACCTGTGTGTGCAGACTCAGGGGGATGGGAGCCCTCTCCAGAGGGGTTTGTGCTGGTGGCTCCTCTGGGATCCTCTGAGCTGGTGCTCATGCCAGTCACAGAATCACAGAATCACAGGAGAGGAGTTGGAAGGGACCTTGAAGGATCATCTAGTCCAAGCCCCTGCCTGAGCAGGGTCACCTCAATTAAATCACACAGGAACGTGTCCAGATGGGTCTGGAATGTCTCCAGAGAAGGAGACTCCACAACCTCTCTGGGCAGCCTGTCCTGGGGCTCTGTCACCCTCACAGGAAAATAATCTTTCCTTACATCCACATGGAACCTCCTCTGCTGCAGCTTGGACCCATTGCCCCTTGTCCCATCACTGTCCTGACATTGTCTTCTCTTTCCTCAGATTGGTTTGGCATAGCAAAACAGACACAAACGCGCTTTCAGCTTTAGCTGCTGAGTTTTCCAACTTCTGCTGCATTTTTTGGAGTTGACATTCGTGCCAGGCAGGGCCCTAATGCCATCCCAGGTCCTTATCCCTGAGCATCTCAGGGCTTCTGCTCCCTTACTGTACACTGGACACCCATCTCCTGCCCGTTTGGGAGTGTGCAGATTTCTCACACAAACCCAGGACTCCCGAGTGTCTCAGCCACTTTCCATGACACCCACAGAGAACCTGCCACTGGAGACCAGAGTCCATCAGAGGGACAAAGCTTGTAGTGCCCCCAAAAACACACCCTGCCCTTTCCACTGACGGCAACATCCCAGAGTCCTGGCAAAGGTTTGAGTTTTATCCTCCCCAGAGGATGCACTAGAGAAATGTGGATTTTTGCAAATACTCACTTATGTGGATTATCCAAAGGGGCTTTGTATTGGCAGTTTTTCAGGCTGTCAGGTGCTTTTTCCCTAATTTCTTTGAGGACATCTTTCGATTTCACACCAGTTGGCCTCCCTAAACCATGTTTTTACCCCAGTGGCTATTTTAAAGCAAGTTAATTTATTTTCAAGGGAATTTGCTCTCTAAAAAAAATAAGCTTTCTAAACCAGAACATTTTCATGGACAAAAATACCAATACTAAAAACATTTGAGGGGACAGGCTGACTCTCTCATACTCTCCTAAAAACCTGTTTGGGAGCATTTCCTAACGCACAACATATCACAGCGGAGGAGGGATACGGTGATCTGTGGTGCTGGGCAGGAGATGCTCTGTCCAGCTGCAGACAGCATCATCACTTATGTGGTTAAGGCATTTAAATATAAGAAGTGGATAAGGGTGCAACCACAATACCAGGGCTGGAGGAAAAAAAAAAAACCTGAGAGAGGGGAACCTGCAGAGCGTGCTCTGTGCCACCACGGGAGCCAGGTGCTCAGCTCATTTTCATAGCAGAAAAAATAGCAGCTTTCTAATCTAGCCAGGAAAGCCTAACAAGAACAAATGGCTGGAAGGTGAAGCCAGGCAAATTTATATTAGGGAAAAGAGGGGTCCAGTTTTTTAAGGCAGCAGCTGATGAGCCGTGGGAAGGGATTATTAAAGGCAGGGGTGGTCTGCTTTGCCGATGTCGTCAGATAAATGTCAGATACCTTTCCAGACGGTAGCCCTGTGCCAAACACAGTTAATTAGGCTTTGTTGTTGTGGCTGGAAGTGATCCACAGAGGAGTTACACACTTTATGTGGTTATTTGTGACCTTAAGTACCGCACATCCACGCAGGCAGGACATGGGGGGGTTGTTTCCTTTTGAAGGAAATACAACCGCACGGTCCCGATGCTCAGTTTTGAACTAGCAGGGCTGAAAGGGTTAATCGATTCCCTGTGACAGAGGAATGATTCTGAGTGTTGGTCATGCAAACACGCTGGGGTTAGGGGAACGAACTATGAAAAACAGGGTATGAATAGAGTTATCATATGAATGGATTTGTCTCCGGGGATAAAGCAGCACCAAAGGCTGCCGGTGAGGCCAGCAAGGATGAGGGAAGCAACAGGACCCGACCAAAACAAAGCCCAGAGGTGACAGTGTGTCTGGATGAAGCCATCGCTCCCTGGAGTCCTGCCTGCCTGGACCCGCACCCGCCGACCCCAGCGGGATGTGCGGGACTAGCTGCTCTCCACCCCCCACCCGGCTGAGCATCCTTCGGGGCTGGTTTATTCGGTTTTTGGTTTTGGTTTTGGTTTTTTGTTTGTTTGGTTGGTTGGTTTGGATTTTTTGTGGGGTTTTTTGTTTGTTTTGTGTTTTTTGTTTTGTTTTGTTTTGTTGGTTTTTGTCTTTTTTTTGTGGGGGAGGGAATATTTTTCTAACAATTTCTCAGCAATTGAAAAAAAAAGCAGGGAATTTGTTCATCCCTGTAATACTTCATCAGGTTTTCACTTGTACTTGAATTTGGATTAATCAGATCCACTTCCACCATCACCGAAATGGGTGTCTATTTATTGTCACTCTAAATAAACCCTTCAGAATTTCAGAAAATGAGAATTCAAGGAAAATTAAAAAGGCTCACGGCTGTATGCCGTTGTGTTATCTTCCTGCAAATTTGGGTGTTTAATTTTCCAGAAGTTTTATAAGATATTAAAACAAGACGGATGGAAATGAAAATTGTACCAGAAACACATTCCCCATGAGCCTATCTAAAAATCATACAAGTATTATTTGCCTTATATCAGCATTTTGGGAGCAATCAAAAAAATTACACATCCTTAATTTTTATTTTATTTTTTTTTCCAAACACCACTGAAATCAACTTCCCATTCCAAACTGAGCTAACGCTTCTCCATCTCCTGTCACCCAAAGTCTGTAAACCTGAAGCCTCTTGTTCATTATTCTTATGTGGGAATGCAGCATCCTCGCAGCCTTCCTACAACTGAATAAAACTGTTTCCTCTCCCTTTCAGAGCTTGGCTTCTCCCGCAGCCCTGACTTCGGCATTGCTGCGGAAAGGGGAGAAAAGTAGCGTTGAATAAACACATAGATGAGTTTTTACCTCTTTTTCTGTTTGAGCAGAGGGGCAATTAATGAGATTACAATCAAGAGATTAGCAGGGGAGATTGCCACAAACCCTCTGGCCACTGTTTAGAGGCGCTGGGTTATCCCGAGGTCCCTGGTGCGCTCCCGCACCCCATCCCTATCGCAGGGAGGATGAAAACCAGTTCCAGTGCCGTGGAGCAGGAAAAGGGTGAGCATCCCTGTGTCCACAGCTCTGTATCCTCCCCAATGCACTCCCTGGACATCACCCTGTCCCCATCCCCTGCTTCTGGCCTCGGCCATCTCTGCCTGCCCTGAAGACCCAGCAGGAGATGTTCTCCGGGTCCCCTTTCCCGGCTGCGCCACGTTCCCCACGGAGGCACCGCCCAAGCTCACCCGCAGGCCGTGAGGTCCATGCTGTGATGGGGACGAAGGTCACCCACATCATGGACAGAGAGTAGAGGCATCACCTGGGAAGCAGCAGCATTCCAAGTGTTGTTTTTTGGCAGAAAATACAATTTATTGTATATTCAGAAAATACAATTTATTGTATTTTCAGCTACGCCCAAAATGTGGTAATTCCCGCTCTTCTGATTTTCTTTCAATACAGCACAACTATTTCATATTTTATTATTTAACTTTACTTCATGGTGAAGTTAAATAATAAAATGGTCATATAAAATACCCACTTGAATATTTTTGCCTTTGTAATGTGGTGGGTAATAGTGTAAATACTGAATCTATCACACTGTTATTGAAAATAACTTTTCTCCCTCCCTGCTCTAAAGGAACGTAACAATTTCAGACAATTTTTTTTTCAGTGATCCAAATGAAAATCTTAAATTTCCACAATTTTTTACCCATCTAGAGAATATCTAAGTTTTGTTTCTCAATGCATTTTACAATGGCTGCCACGCTGAAGCACGGGGGTTTCCCACGGAACGATGATTCCCTTTGCCTTCCATTTCCAGGGCACCCACCACATGAAAGACTGAAAGGGATAAAAAATATAATCTCGAAATTTCTTGGAACAAAATTTTTCAGGAAAGAGAAAGTCACCAGGAGCTCTTGGAAGGGGAAAGAAGATCAGACTGAAGCCGTTTCTTTGGGTTATTGCACGTCTTTATATACCACTTGCCTCCCAGTACGCGCACGCCGAGTGCAGCACACGCTGGCCTTAAATTTGCTTTGCAGCTGTAATTTTCTACCCTGCAGCTCTTAAACGAGCATGGGGCTTGCTGGGGAGCATGGGGCTTGCTGGGGAGCATGGGGCTTGCTGGGCAGCATGGCCAGAGATGCATGGCCAGACGCAGACTGCGGCTGTGCCAGTGGGCAGCAGCCGTGGGGCACATTTTTGGGCACACTTTTGTGCCCCGTGGCTGCACCCTCACACCGTGCCCGTGTGTGCCACACACTGCACCAACAGGGCAGCAAAGCTCAGCACAGCCAGAGTGCCAGGGACAGCAGGGCTGTGCTGGGCTTTGCAGCCTCTCCCCACATTTCTAGCCCCGTCCCCTGCCAGAGCGCTCGACAGCCTGCGCGGCAACCGCCCGAGCATGGACGCTGCCACCAGCCTGTCCCAGCACCCTGAGAAGTGGGTGCTGGCAGGAGCCTGCAGCCACATCCCCATCTCTGCTGCCCAGATGTGGACTTGGCTGGCACTGTGGAGTCGTGCTCCAGTATGTGTGGAGTCACAAGCATCCCTGGGGCGGTGGGCAGAGCACTGCCAGCTTTCTGCAGGATCCCACACATGGTTGTGGCGCTTCCCAGCACCTTCTGCCTGGTTTAGCCCGGATACACCCTGCTTGGTCTTCCCCAGAGCCTGTCTCACCCCCAGCCCCAGGCATCCCTCTGCCCCAGGCTGGTATTCAGAAGAGCTTTACTTCCCAAAATGTCTTGTGTGAAAGCCAGGTCTTTCCCAGCTGCGGACAGGCGGAGAGCGCTCCAGGGCCTGCCCGTCCGTACAGGTGCCATAAAACTCACCCCAGCAGACAGGGATCTCCTCCACAGAAGACAGAAAAGAGGCCCCAGCCTTACTTGCTCATGCCCAGTGTTAGATGAGAGCACGAGGCAGCATGGGCAGCATCCTGCACAGCACCCTGCCCAGGGCTTGGGGCAGGGGCAGCTGCTGCACCGTGGGGTGGAGGCCAAGCAAGGAGCAGGGTTGTCAGGGTGCTGGGGTCCTACCCTGTATCTGCACAGCCAATCCCCAGCAGTGAGAGCCCAACAGGTACCCATGGAAGGGCAGTGGGGAAAGGAGCAGGATGAGTCCAAGGAAGCAGGCAGCTGGCAGAAAACAGGGTTAGGACCAACAGCTACCTGGAAATGGGAAATACAGGTGAGGAAGAGGCTGAGTGGAAGAGGAGGTGGGGGTGGGTGTTGGAAGATGGCAGCACAAGCAGGCACCCAGCCTGGCAGGGTGCTGCAAGGTGCACAAGGCATGGCGGTGTCGGCCCATGGGCCAAAGGAGGGCAGGGATACAGGGACAGGAGAAGGGGGGATGTCACTGTCACCACCGGATAGGGACCAGCATGGGCGCTCTCTGCAGAGGGCTGCACCATGCCGGCCACGGATCTCAGATGTAGCAGGAGGGAGGAAGGATGCTGCTGCCAGTGCCAAGGACACACACAGGAGTGGGAATGGCAGATCCCTGGGTGATGAAGATGAGCAGACCCGGGAAGCGGCCATGCTGCCACTGCCAGCGAGGAAGGCTGCAGGCAGGCGGGTGGGTGGCAGGCAGCAGGAGCAGCGCTGCCAAACCCAAGGGGAGCCCAAGATACCGAAACAGGGTTGCACTGCTGACAAGGGCCAGGGCTGAGCACAGCCAGCAGCAGGGTGGAGCATCTGGGTGGCAGGAGCAGGCCTGACACCGAGATGTCAGGAGAGGATCCCTGGCTGCATCCCTGCTTCCCACTTCTGAAGTTTCCAGCCCTTTCCCTCGTGACAAGTTTCCCGCCTGAGTGTCCTTCCAGATCCCAGCACCTTCTGCACACCCACCCGTTGTCACCCACTTGCTCCATCACAGCACGCACCACCCAGCCACCATGCACCTCCCTGCACTGCTGGCAGCTCCGGGGATGTGGATCGCCACAGCTGAGCTGGTGCCTCCGTCCCTGTCCCCTCTGCAGCCACCCCTGTGTGCTGCAGCAGAGCCTTGCAGGGGAGGCCAGGCAGAGCTGGCTGGCACTGCTGCAGAGATCAAGTCCTCCTGCCCTGTGCTGAAGTTTAGCCTCCGGTGCAAAAGCTCCAGGAGCAGCAAACTCAGGCAGGCAGGAACCTGGAGCCGTGCTCCCCTGGGAGCAGGGTGAAGATAAGCCCACTAGAGCCAGCAAGCCCTTGCAGACACATCCAAACAACCCAGGGATCCTGTGGGTCCCCCCAACAGTGCCCTGTCGCGACAGGGACACCCCGGTTCCTACCTTCACTGGTGGTGGCAGAAAGGCAGGCAGCCAAAGAGATGACGATGAAGAGAGAGGACGTCAGATCCCCCTGTGCCCATGCCATGGTCCAGCGGGGCCACCAGGCACGGGACAGGGCCACCTTGGTCGTCCCAGCAGCTCTGCGAGCGAGTGCCCGGCGCTACGGCACACGCCGGCTCATGCAAAGGCACTTTGCGCTCATTGCCCGCGTCCAGGCGGGCGGGCGGCTCGGCGGGGCGGGCGCAGCCTGCCCNGCAGCCCCCCCGCTTCTCCTCACGCTCTTCATCCCTCTTTGCTGTCCTCCTCCGGCTGATGCTGAAGTCCAACTTGCAGCCCGAGCGGTGGTCGGGCAGGAAGCCCCGTGCTCGGCCAGGGTCGGGTGTGAAGGGGCTGCCCTGCAGGCCCAGGGTGCGTGGAGAGGAGAACCCCTTGCCTGTGCTCCCCTTGCATGCCTGGGGCTGGGGAGGACAAGAGGAACCTGCTCCCCTCGATGCTTGTCATGCCACATCCTCCTGGGACAGGCACCCTCTGCTCACCCCTGGGCTGGGGCAGCGGGAGCAAGGGGCAACACGGCCAGGGCTCAGAATGCCCAGACTGTTGGCAACCGTGTTGGCCACCTAGACAAGGCCAACCCCTTCAAAAGCAGAGTTTGGGAGGATACAGGAGCCATTCCAGGGTGGGCAAGGGAACCCTGTGGCAGGGGTCTGAGCTGCCCTGGGAGCACAGAGCATCCACCCCACAGCCCTGCCATGGAAGCCTCTACACCCATCCCATTTGGAGCCTCCAGAACTGCTGAGCTGGGTGAGTACCTTGCTCAGCATTAAACACTCTGCATCTGCCACCAGCCCCCTGCAGTGTCCACGACTCTTCCCCCATCTAAATGCTGAATGTTCGCTGTGGCCTGCCCACAGTGACCACAGATGCCAGCTCCCACCTATGCCACATGTGGGGGGGTTATTCACCCCATTCACGTGCTCAGGGCCAGAGGACTGCTGTGAGATCACAGCCCTCCCCAGCCACAGCAACTCACTCCAGGAACAGGCATGTGAGGGAGGACACATCTCTCTGTTGAATCTCAGGCTGTCCTTTGGATACACCTCACCCCAGACTTGCTTAGAAGCCTTGGGGTAGGGGCGAGGGGGGGGTGTCACGGAGCCTCCACCTCACCCTGGACCCCAGTGTGTTCCCTGGAGATGCTGGACCCGATGCTGGGCACCCCACAGAGCTGCCAGCTGCTTCCTATGTGCTGGGGTGAGAGGGTCTCCCTGCCCATCTTGCAGCACATGGTGGCAACAGTTCCCCATCCAGGAGGGGTGAGGTTGTGCCTGCAGGGACAATGCAGTGCTCATCACCAGGACCTAGGGATGGCCCTCCAGGTTTCCTGTCATCAGTGGTTGTGTGGTGGACTTGTAGAGCAGCTCAATCCACGACACAGCCATGGCTTGGGGAGGACTCCTGCAGCTCCCAAGGCAGCTGGCAGAGGCTGGGCAGTGCTGTGCAACCAAGCAGTGATCTTTGCAGTGGACTTTGGAGCAAAGGGGCCAGAGATGATGGTTTCCAAGCCACCAGGAAGCCCCAGATGGTTGCACACCTGCAGCTGGTGGGAGAGTTGATTTTCCTCTAGCTATTGCATTGCTACTCCAACCTCTGGAGAGGCAGAAGCTAACCTAAAAGCCACCTTTGGACTTGCAGTGCTGAGTGATGCCTGCTTCCAGCGTGACCACCTCACTTCTGCAGACCTGCAACACAAACCAGGCTCTCCAGCCCACATACCCCAGGAATGTGGGAGGTCCAGGTCTTGCAGAGGTTCCCAGGGATACCAGATATTGGACCTCCCCATAGCTTTTGGCTTTGCCATGACCTATGATTCTCTGGATCTATGACCCAGGATCCAAGAGAAGCTGTGACTGTTGGGCACTGTTACAGAGTGTAAAGCAGCTTTGCAGGAGCCAAGGCACAGTGACCACCAGAACAGGGTGGCCCAAATCCCTCCAGGAGAAAGGGCTATATCTTGGATAGATACTCTGTCAGCTCTGGTGGGAGAGGACAACATATACTGGGGTGCCTCATGCAGTGGTGGGTGCAGCAAGGTGCTGAGCCTTGGTGGAGGACTCTGCTGATTTAAACTGCATGTCATAATGCAGTGCATGCACAGATTTTAAGTTAGCTTCTGCTTCTCCAGAGGTTCATTTCCAGAGCTTGGGGTTGAGATGGTGGCAGTATGGATGGTGTCCCTCCAGCATGCCTGGAGGGTATGGGTGACTGCTTGGGCACTGGGTGACAAAGAGTTGAGGGATCCAGCACTGAGCTGTGACAAGCCCTTTCAGCACAAGAAGGTTGCTGGGTTGGAGTAGCAATGCAATAGCCAGAGGAAAATCAACTCTCCCACCAGCTGCAGGTGTGCAACCATCTGGGGCTTCCTGGTGGCTTGGAAACCATCATCTCTGGCCCCTTTGCTCCAAAGTCCACTGCAAAGATCACTGCTTGGTTGCACAGCACTGCCCAGCCTCTGCCAGCTGCCTTGGGAGCTGCAGGAGTCCTCCCCGAGCCATGGCTGTGTCCTGGCTTGAGCTGCTCTACAAGTCCACCACACAACACCACTGATGACAGAAAACCTGGAGGGCCATCCCTAGGTCCTGGTGATGAGCACTGCAGGCTTGTCCCTGCAGGCACAACCTCACCCCTCCTGGATGGGGAACTGTTGCCACCATGTGCTGCAAGATGGGCAGGGAGACCCTCTCACCCCAGCACATAGGAAGCAGCTGGCAGCTCTGTGGGGTGCCCAGCATCGGGTCCAGCATCTCCAGGGAACTCACTGGGGTCCAGGGTGAGGTGGAGGCTCTGTGACACACCCTCCCTCACCCCTACCCCAAGGCTTCTAAGCAAGTCTGGTGTGAGGTGTATCCAAAGGACAGCCTGAGATTCAACAGAGAGAGATTGGGCACAACATGCCCCCACCTGCTGCCTCCCCTGTCTCACTGCCTGCTGCTGCTGCTGCTCCTCAGTGAGTCTCCCCATCCCCACGCCCCTCAGACGTGGTCCCTCACCTGGCTGTCACGGAGATGGGGAGGATATTTATAGATGCTGCGGGTAGAGGGAAGCGCAGCTCAGACAGGGAGCATCAGGGAAGGAGGGGAGCCAAGCCTGGCTCTACCCTGCTTCAGCATGCACCAGGCTGTTGTGCATTTACCAGGGACACCACAGCCTTCACACTTACTCAGCTGCTCAGACCTGAGTGGCTGTTGCCCTTCTAACCCAGCTTTGCACCCAGGGATTGTCCATCACAGCCCTGCAAGAGCAAATCTGTGCCTGGGCTGGCACAGAGGGCACAGCCCTGCTCTGGTGTCCCTGCTCCTCCTCAGTCAGGAAAGCAATGCCTAGGCTCTTATGTTCTCCTGTAGCTTTTGGAGGGCCAGGGGCCTCTGGGTCAGAGCTGGTGCCAGCAGACTGGGTGGCAGTATCAATGGCACCACACATGCCACTCCATGTTGGCTCTCCAACAGACCCAGGAACAAACCTCCTGCCCACACCCTCCCTGCACAGAGAAGGGGATGCTCAAGTCAGGGACAGTATCCATGCTGCAGGTCTCTGTACCCACCTGACACCTGGCCACCCATCTGTCCCCAACTGTCTGTCCCTATCCCAGAAAGAGGAATGATCATGGGACATGGGTGCCCTCTCCCAAGCCCAGTGTGCATCCCTGTCCCACTCACAAGGTGTCTGCAGGAGGATGATGATGATGATGAGCTGAGGCCCAAGCACAGGCAATACTGGTCAGAGATCTGGGAGCCTCCTGGCAGAGCAGTGTCCCACTGTGGGGCAGTGAAGGAGTCCTGGGGAGCTTTTCCCACACAGATGGCCATGCACAGACCCCCGCAATCTCTCACATACGCAACACCCCGAATACAAAAGCCAAACACAACACCCCAAATACAAGAAACAGGAGCAATGCCTGTGCTGTACTGTGCTGTACCAGTATACTGTACCTCCACGTGTTCAGCTGGGGCTGGGACACCTTGCTCAGTGACAAGGCTGAGCATTGCAGGGACCATGCTCACCTCCCCCTGCCTCCCGGGGCTCACAGCCCACACAGGGCTCTTCCTTCCCCAGCACCCTGGGGTTTCCTTTTCCTGGGTCCCTTTGTCAGCAAGGTGCCCACCCTGGGGAGCCTTCCCTACCTGCCCCAACACTCCCTGGGGTTCACCAGTATCCCCATCACCATCCAGCCTCTTCCTCAATGGAGCAGATGCTGAGCCAGCATCTCCCCCCCAGCCCATAACCATGATCAGGCACAGGGTGCTGCATCATTCCAAATTACCACAGGCAGGTACCCAGTTCCTTCCATTAAAACCAGTAGAGAGTGTCAGCCCTCAGCATCAGTTGTGCCAAAACACAACTCCCTTGGAGAGAGGAGCAATCAGTGCCCAATTAATTCAGGTCAAGGCTGGGGAGGCCTGGCATGCCTTTCTTCCTTGTCACTATCAGAAATGCTGTGTATTAATATCCCTTATATTAAAAAAAAAATAATCTTATCATCCTTTTTCCTCATTGAAGGAGATGGTTTGGAATTGGAATTGAGACAAACACAAGCCAGGAGCAGTGGCTGCAGAAGGGGAGAGTTTAAGAAAGGCCTTTTGGTAATATCCATCGTTCCCTTATCAGCGAGGATATTAAAGGTATTGAAATGCTAAGCAGCTCTTTAATGGCTGTCTCTGATTTTCATTAAACAAGCAGGGGATGAGCAGGAGGGAAGGGGATGCAGCACTGTTCTCTCGAAGAAATTCTGATTGCTGGATATTAACAACATTAATGTTCTTTTATCCAAGAGCACCGGGGTTGTTCTTGCCTTCTTGCCTGTTCTCTGTCTCGCTCAAGCCCCTGCTCCCTAAGGCGGGTGCACCGTGGCCACAAAGTTGTTAGGGACAAGGGTTCCACAGAGATGCAAAGCAGGG
>VXBZ01012893.1:0-24683 GCA_013399135.1 Heliornis fulica | reverse complement strand
GGTGCTGCCCCTTGAAATGGATGTGACAGCAAAGTCCTGGTGCTCCCCAGGCATCTCCAGGCATGGAGAAAGATGAACCTGTGCCCTGTCTGAAGAGAGGTCTGGGCAACATCTCTGTCCCCTTCTAAAATCTCTCTGTGCCCAGTGCTGCAATGACTACAGGGATCACCCCTCATGGGGGTCACTGCTGTCAGGAGCACCGGAGCAAAGCCATCACAGCAGGTAGTGACACTGCACAAGCACACAGCAGGGCTGGGGCCACACAGGGCAGAGGTCTTGGGGTGCTCTGTAGAGGATCTTGAGCCTGGCTGCAGTGCTGGCATGGGCAGCTGAACACTTGCAGGAGCATCAACCCACGCTCAGAGCTCTGACCCCCAGACAATGCTGTGACAGCCTCTGGATCTCTCAGCCCAAGCAATGACACTTTGCTGGCTGAAGAAGCAGAGATGCAGCATAGTCAAGTCCAAGCCCTTAATAAACCACACCAGGAAACAAAACCCACGAATCAGGTGCTAAAATGGCAGGAGAGCCACAAATAAACCTTGTTGCTCTTAATGCCCCTCCTTTGCCTTCCAGTCTCTAGCCCTGGCTTGCACGTGGCTCCGCTCCGCTCGGTCACAGAGGCCAGAGGCTCTGCTGTTATAATCACATGCCTCCAGCAGACAGGGCTTGAAAGCATCCAAAAATAACCACAGGGCTGCCCATGGTACTGTGAGAGTCAGCAAGCATGGGGGAAGGCCGAGGGCTGGCGGGCTGGAGCCCCCTCTCCCCATCCAGTGTGTTTGGAAAAGAGAGGGACACGGAGACAGCCCCAGCGCTCCCTGGGGAAGGCTGCCACAAACAAACAATAATTAGCTGGAGCTGATCAAGCAGGGGCTGCCACTAGCCCAGGCAGATCTGCCTGTGTCTAATCCCAGTCTCCAGGGCATGGCAGCTCTGATATTGCTGGAGGGAATGGTTTTGTGGGTTAAGCAGGTGGTTTGAAGCACTTAGACTTGGGGAAAACACAGGGTCCTGCAGCCCAGTTCACTACCCCTCTGCTGTATGGGACCCCAGTACCATCCTGCTCTGGGGCACCCCTTGTGTTTCTTGAACCCAGCTTGTGCTTCTTCCCTCCCAGTTTATTCCACACCTTCCTCTTCGTTCCCTTCTGTCTGTGCTCTTCCCTTTCTTGTCCGTGGTCTGTTCCCTCCTGTCTCTGGGGCTTTACCCCACGTGGACAGACGAACTCCTTTGTGCCTGCCAGATGGCACCTCAGCCCCCGTCCCCAGCCACCCATCATCACCTCCTCTGTTTGCACAGCCACTTTGCTCCCTGAGAGCAGCCTTGTCTTTACCCTGCCTGCATGATCCTGTTTCTCCAGCAGCAACGAGCCAAGTGCTGTCCAAGGCACCCAAAGCCCCATGAGTTGTGCTCTGGAACACAAACCCTCCGTAGCATCAAAGGGTGTGTTTCCATGGTTGCCCTCTTCTCAGGAGTCAAAAAGTCAAGCCTGTCTCTGGATGCTGCCAATGAAATGGAAAGCAAAGTCAAACAGCCCACACCAGCCACCTCCATCCAGGTCCTGCAGCATCCCTTGGAAGCATGTTACAGCAAGTCTTAGCCCCCTGCAGCATCCCCAGTCTCTGCCATCCCAAGCAAGAGATATCTGCTTGGCCCCAAGTGTCCAGTCCTTGGCACAGCCACAAGATGGGCAGAAAATACCTTCACCCCCATCTCAGGCATCCTTTGCACTGCTGACAAAACTCTCTGATGATAGCTGCCTAAACTGCCAGCTTGATTTCAAGAGCTTTGTTTCTGCTGGAAGAGGAAATCTCAAAGAGACTTAATTATAGAGCTGGGCAGACACAGGCATAATCCTTTTGAAAGCTTACAATGAGACACACTCCAAAATTAATTTTGAGGCTGCAAAAAATAACTAAACAAAGCTCTATTTAGAATGGGGTGAGTGATTGGGGAACAATAGTGAAACAAGGGGGAACACCCACAGCCACTTCAGAGCTCAGCCGGGACTGTCCCTTTGCAGACAGGGGCACCGGTGGGGCACAAGGTGTCAGTGCATCAGCTCCCTGACAGTGGTACCTGTGTCCTGCTTGCCTGGGCTATGGCTCCACAGAGCTGGGCTCTGCCCTTATCTATAATCACCTTTGGAAATCTGGGAACAGGCCACCAGCATGAAAATGTGGGGTTGGGGATAGCAAGGGAGAGTCCCAAGCCAAGATCTTCTGCGGTTTGGGTTGCACTCCCCAGGATGCCCAGCTGCAGTTTCAGATTTGATATTTGCTAAGTCCAGCTCTATTGGAGACCTGGCCACCAGCTGGGACCATTCACTATCCAGCATAAGTCTCTGTGTGTGCAGTTTGGAGCCTGCCTCCTGCCCAGAGCTGTGGTTCTTCGTGTGGCACGCTGGATGCAGGACCGTTTAGGAAGAACTGGAGCTACTCACCAGCCCTGGCCATTATACAAAACTAAAAATAACTTGGTTACCTTGGATAACCTTGAAGAATTGCAGCCTAATTTCTTCAACTATCTACCTCTCCACCTTATTTCACTGAGATTTAACTCCCTGTGGGGTGTGAGGGGTCAGTGAAGAGCCCTTCATTAGTTCAAGGGTCAGAAGAAGATGAACAAACAAATTGAAATTTTGTAAAGACTGTGTATTTAATTAATACTGTCCCAGGAACTAATTAACAGATTCACTTGGAAATTGTCAGGAATATAATCTATGTTTCAAGAGTAGGTGGCATAGGGTCAGGGAGGACAGGCTACGTGTTACACATGGAGAGAAGGGCTCAGGCTAGAGGTCGGGTTTAGATAAAACCCACCTTTGTCTGGGAGCTGAGGCACCACAGCAGGAAGGACCCCACATGACCACACCATCACTGCAGCCAGAAGCAGAGCTGAAGCTCTTCTCCAGAGCCTCAGTTGCTCAGGGTCAGCAGGAGGCTGTTTGCTGCTCCCAAAGGTCAGTGCCCTCAAGCCCGAGTTGCAGAGAGGAGCAAGGAGCTGCTGAACACAGTTGCTGCTCTTTAGAGCAGGAAAGGCTGGCAGCTCATCACATCACTGGGTGGCTCCATCTGCCCAGCCACAGCCTCTTCAAGCTAAACCAGCCACAATGCTGCTGTGTCATCTCACAGCTCAGGGGGCTGATCTCCACCCCTGGATAGCCTTCAAGGCCTGGACCAAAAGGTGTCACGCTACTGCTTGCTCATGTAGAGGCAGTGGCATCAGCAGCTGGGGCAAGAGGTCACATTGCCAGATTCTGGCATCCCTTGTCCCATGTTTTCAAATACAAGATTGTCGTGGGTTCGCCCCAGCCGGAGCTGAACACACCACACAGCCGCTCTCCCTAAAACACTGGAGGTGAGAAGATAGAAAGGAAAACCAACAAAGGGAAAGAACCCTCACAGGTGGGGATGAGGACAGTTTACTGGGACAGTAGAGAGAGAACGATGACAGGACTTTATAACAAGACATATGAACATGGTCATGCAGGGTATAGTTTGCACACCCCAGGCCTCACAGCTCAGAGCCTCCTGGCACCGGATTGCCCCAAAACCACATGTCCTGAAGATGTGCCCCCTCCCCCACCGACCACCCTTTGCACTGAGCATGGTGTAATTGGCATGGAATACTCTCTTTGGCCAGTTTGGGTCACCTGTCCTGGCTGTGTCCCCTCCCAGCTCCCTGGGTGTCCCCTGCCTTCTTGTTATGAAGAACTGAGAAGAACTTGACTGTTTGGCAACAACTAGAAACATCAGCTCCCAGCACGGATGACAATAATTTGCCCTCTGGCTTAGGAAATTTGGACTGATTGAAGACAAGTGGCTTCAGAAAGGAGCTTCATTAAAGCCTGGATATGGCAGCACCTGAGACAAGTGCCCAGGAACTGGCAGGACAGCCACCCAACAGTCATACTCCTCTTGCACTTGCTGCCTCTAATTTTTAATTTTTTATATATATTCCATTTGGTCTTTGGAAGTGTCTCTTTAGAAGGCAAAGTAAATAGAGCCCCAAGCAGAGCTGATTTAATGGCTCCAGCCTCCCCATGGGTTGTTTTCTGCAGTACCTCATCCTGAGGCCATTGTAGCAAAGCTCCTCATCCATTGCTAGCAGCCACTGCAGGGGCACTGTGTTGTCATCTGAGGTCCCCCAGGACACAAGGCACTAGGAAGAGACCACCCAAAGCTTTGGTCTCCCTGAAAGGCAAGACACTCTCTCTAGATTGGGCATCTCAGCCCACCAAGGCACCACCCCCAGGACTACAACTTCTTTCCAAGCTGTCTTTAGAAATACTTCTCAGTGATCTAGTTACTCACCTTTCCAACATTGTGGCTGGGCTGTCAGGTGCCCTAAGAGAGTATTTAGGCAACAAGTTCCCTCTGAAAGCAGATTTGCATCCAGTTGCTCTTGTCCTGACCATGCTATGCCCTGAGGGTCTCTCATCCCAATCTAGCCACAGAAAACCTTGCAGTTGACTCCATTCCCCTTGATCCCCTCATCTGACCACTCAGGAGAACTATCATTTTCCACTCTTTTGGTCCTCCAGTTGCAGCACTTGGGTCTTGGGACACTTGAGTGGGTGATGATACAAGCAGAAATAGGCTCTTGTCTGGTCCCTGGCCCACTCAGGTGACATTCACATGTAGCAGACAGAAGTCTCTTCACCACTGTCAGAGGTGGCTCTGTCTGTGGAGATACTTTCTGGCTTGCTCTTGAACACATGTACTCAACATAAAGCAAGTTGCCTTGGTCTGAAGATTCTTCATCTGCTTCCCTTCTGTTGCAGCCCCATCCTTTGCTCCTTTGAAGAAACATCTGCTCTAATAGCATGGCCACCTTCTTTATCCTTCATGTGGTGCTTGCAGACTCCTGCATTTGCTGCCTCCCCCCAACACGTGGGGCTCTCTGCTCCCACCGCTGATCGCAGCACTCGCAGCATCCAGGTGCCGTGAAGGTGCCTTCAGATCTCCCTCATCTCTGCCGCGGGTCCCTCCAGTGGTGTCAAGTGTTTTCAACCGTGTCTATGAAGGCTACGTGCTGCTCACCCTTCAAAGGTGTCACTCTGGACAGGGGGGTGACTTCTGCTGCCTGGCAAATTCTAATGGCACTGCCTGGAGTTAGCTCTGCCACCGGACCTCTCTCACTGCCTCTGTCCCTCAGCTGCCTGTTCTCCAGCTGCAGATCAGTCACTGGCTCTTCTGAGATTTCTCCTTCTTTCAGTCCTCTCTGATTAAATCATGTCTTTTATATGTTCCATTTTTCCCCATGGTGTTCCCATGTGCCTCAGATTTCTGTGCCACACTCCCATAATTACCATCCTCGGCCTCAGTCAGCTAAAAGCTACCAGAGAAATCAAATGCTTCAAAACCAGCCAGTGTCAAAAATAAGGCTACTGCCTTGACATCTTCCTTTTCACTGCAACCTATTGCTTTCCCATGGCTGTGGGAAAAGCAGCTTGAGGCACCTTCTCCAAGCCAGGGAAGCCTAGCACCAGAGGAGCATCCTCACAGGGAACAGTCTTCACCAAAGGAGCAGGGCAAGAGAAGAAACACTCCTGTTGTACAGAAGCACAAGTGACCAGCTAATTCACCCATGAGGTGGAACAGAAGCACCACACCTCCCCTTTTCTAAGTGGATTAAACCTCCACCTTTTGCCTCTCCAGATCATACTGGGAAGGTGGATTGCACCAGCCTGGTTTTGTGATGTCAAAATCCCATGAGAGACGTTGCCTACATCGCTGAGGTGCTTTGAAACGAAGGTTTGACACTTTGGTTCTGTCTAGCCAAGTAAAACCAGGATCTCCCTGCTCATTTGGGAAGCTCAATCTTTCACAGCAGAGCATCTGTAATGTGACCAAAGCTGAGCATTTCCAGGCCATTTTTCTCTTCTACTCAGAAGAAAAGGCTATTAAAGAAAGCAATCAAAGATCCAAGTGTACTGAAGAGGAGGGAACAGGACAGGGAGGACAGTACTGCCTTTACACAGCAGATGGAGACCTGGGTCCTGTTGTCTCCTTTGCTTGCAGGTTTACACCCAAGTTTTGCCTTTCCTTAAAGCCCAGGCAGGCAGATGTCCTGTCCAGACTAACATCTCTCAAGTTCTTCCACATACTGAGACACACTGGCCCTGCCCTTTAGGCAAGGTCTGATCCATTGGATTAGAAAATCAGATTAAATGGTCCCAAAGACTTTGAAAGTACTTTAGATGCAGCATAAGAGAGAAGCTCAGGACAACCCACATCCAGGTATAGCAGATGTCCTAGAGCTTGGGCTCCAGCTTGGCCCAGAGGAATTGCAGCAGGATCTCCCATGCAGGAGCCAACCTCTGACTGGTCATGCTTGAGGAGATGGGTCCTAAAACTAAGCAGGTACATTTCTCCTGTCTAAATCATGTAGTGATTGGGCATAAGATGTACCCATCATCAAGAAAAAGGCTAAGAATTCAATGGGTGAAGTCAAGGACCAGGCCAGGAGCAATCTCAGTGAGCCTGACAGACCCACTGATCACATCTCCATCTGCCAGCAGAGCTGATGCCAGCACCCACCCACCCCCAACCACCCNACCACACTGGCACAGAGCTGTTGACCTTCCCACAAAAGGAACAGGCAGAGGGGAGCACGAACAGAAGCTGCTGGGGCTCTTTGGAGACAACCCCCTCGAGCTTTGCTGAGCCCCCAGAAAAGCTGCTCAGCACCTCAGAGCAAAGTGTTTCCAAAACCCCGAGGTCCCTAGTGAGCAGAGGAATGATGTTAGGAGGAGAAGGCAGCACACCAGGTGGTCTGGCCTCACTCAGGGCTTGCTCTGGGTCCCTGCCATGGGTGCTGAGCTCATCTCACAGCATCACCATGGACTCAGCAAGGTGGGGGTCGAGGGCCCAAGAGGGATTCAGACAAGTGTTTCAAGCATCACAATGAGATGCCATGGCCCTCCCCAAACCCCCTTCCCCTGAAACCAGCTGTCAGACCTCCACTGGAGAAACTTGTCAAAGGCGTCGGGCTCTGGCGGCAGGCGGGGGCGGGGAAGCCCCCCGGGGATGGCCTGATGGACAGGCATTGGTGTGGATGCAGAGGGGAGACCCCTCGGGGTGTGCACCAGCACCATGCCGGGGCTATGAGCCTGTCCTTGCCAGACCCACGGCCAGGGCACAGCCCAGGGCTGTCAGCAGCCCATCAAGCTGTGCCACTGCCTGGGGGTGAGGCTGGCAGCTCTGTCCGGACCTGCCTGTGCTCGCTGAAAAACAAGACCCATCTGGTCCCACAGAAGGGATGGGTGCCCTGCACGGGGGTGCCCAGGCACCTGGGGTGCTCCCAAGCCCACCCATGGTGCGATGCCAGCTGCACCCACTTGCCATCTCAGACGCAGATGGTGAAGGTCCAGCTCAGCATCGACAGGTTTCCCCGGGTGGGGGGGTGTGGGGTGTGTCACAGTCTGCCCACTCTGTGGCAGCCCAGGAGCTGGGTGGACTTTGTGAGATACTGCTCCAAGAGGACAGGTCTCCAGCTCAGGTTAGGGTATTATCCCTTGTGCTCTTTGCTACTCCAGCCAGCAAGGAAGATAATTACAAGCAATAATTTATTCATTAGTGGTTAACTAATGAATCAGTCTAAGCTTGCTTCTAATTAGAAAACAAGGACCAGGCTGCCTCTCCTAGGTGGTCTCTTTCCCTACAGGGGCCATTCCCATTAGCAAAGCTCACTGCTAAGCAGAAAGGGAGCCAGCAGGACCACTGCCCTCCCGTCACCCAGTGACCAGTGTGGCTGTGCACTGCACAGGAGGGGTGCAGGAGAGGCCCCCAGGGCCATTGCAGGGGGATGCCCAGCTGCTTGGAGGTTTGCAGGGAGGAGAGGCTGAGACAGGCCTGCTGCTGGCATGCAGGGGATGTCCTGAGCCCCTGTGCCTGAGCAGCCGAGCTGGTGCTGCTGTGGCTGGCTATGGGAACCAGAGTGGAACCCAGCAGGACACCTAGGACAGCACCCATCTCCCTCCCCAGGAACGAGGAGCCACCCCTGAGGGGTGATGCCCTGTGGCAATGCCAAGACTCCCTTCTCCTCACCCCTCACAGCGCTGCAGGGACAGAAAGGGATGGATGATGGATGGATGGATGGATGGATGGATGGATGGATGGATGGATGGATGAGCCGTGGGGCAGGGCAGGGGCATGCTGCCCATCCCTCTGCCCGTGTGCAGGCAGGGTCACACGAGGCACTGCAGTGCAGTGCCCAGAGCAAGCAGCACACTGCTGCTCCAGCCTGCCGGCCCTCCTGCTGGGCACCAATCTTCAGCTCTTTGAAATACACATTAAAATACATGAGCCACACTCTCTGGCCAGGGCTCCCAGCACTGGATAATTGCTTCTTAAGTGCTTTCTAAATGCAAACTGCATGTCATTCTTACCACCACTGCCACCTCCCCTGCACCCAGCCTTTGATCTTCTACATGTCATGACAATATTGCAATTACTCTGTCAGTGTCGGGATGTAGAGAAGCTCCCAGCTGGAAAGCACAGGGATGCACCAGTCCACAGAGTCCTCATCCTCCCTATCAATACATATGAGAATCCAGCAACAGACCTCCAGGCTGTGTGCTGACCAAGCCCTAGCCTGTTGATGGATCCAAAGGAGCCCTTGGAAGTCACCAGAGAAGAGCACCAGTGCAGATCTCCATGGTCAAAGAGACAATATGCAACAGGATTTTGCTGGCAAGCAAATGCAGAGCATCCCTTGGCATCACCTGCTGCGTGAACTTTCTGGGTGTGTGCTCTCCTTCCCCCCACAAGGCATCTGCAACATCCATAGCCTTGAAACATGACCCCAGCTCCCATGCTTTCTTCTTGTGGCCCCTAAGCCTTAAGTGATGCTGAGGCCCAAATATCACTTCACCCCCAAAAAAAATTTCTGACTTTTTGATTTGTGGGAGATTCTGGGAGGGGAAGCACAGAAGAAAGGAATATTTATTTTTTTTTTAAGTATTATTCTGGATTGGTCCCAGTTGTTAATTTAAAAGCGTTTCAGACCTGACAGAGAAGCTGAACTCTGATCCAGCTGCCTCATCCTGGGGAGACAGAGCTTTGAAGGTGGAGGCAGCAGTGAGGCTTCCCCGCAGCTCGCCCGGAGCTCTCTGCGAGGATGTGCTCCTCCTCAGTGCTGATGGGCTCCTGGGGGGACCTGCCCCTGCAACTGTCCACGGCCACCAGCTCTGCTGCTCACTCTCCAGCCGGGACACGGGGCAGGGCAGGTGCTTTGTGGCAGGGTGAGACAGTGAGACAGTGCTGTTTAGCAGCACGGAGCTAGGAAAACCTTAGGGGATGCAGCAAGGAGGAGCAGCCCTCAGGTCTTCTTCAACCCCACCTGCTCCATCTGGCCCAAATGGGGACAGTGAGGCTGGGGCACAGCGGTCCTCAGCAGGGGACACGGGTTGGGATGGAAGTGTTGTGCTCACTGTGGCAGCAGAGCCTTTTGGACTGTCACACCAGCAGCCCCAGGAAGAGAAAAACCCAACCCCAAACAATCCCAGTGCCTCAGGTAGAGGGAGCACAGACCTGGCATCTCCCCTCTCCCCAGGGACAGGGCAGAGCCACCCCCCATCCCACCATGAAACCCCAGGAGTTCTGTGTGCTCTCTGACACTGGGCAAAGGTGAGAGAAGGGACATGCAAAAAGTTATTACCACAGCTGCCCTCCCCCCTGGCTCTGGGTGGGCAGCACCCTCCTGACTGCTCCTACATCCTCAGGGTATCGATGCCCACATCACACCCTCCTCTGAGCCTCTGTGCAATGCAGCTCCCCCCAGCTGGCTCTCCATCTCCCACCACTTTTAAACTGGAGTCCCCATCAGCTCCTGAGGCAGTGTTTTCCAAGATCCAGAGTCCCTTGCCTAGTCACACATGCACCAAGTGGCCAGTGCTCAGCAGGCAGTTGCCTTTGAACTCATGCCAGCTTGCCCCAGGGTGCAACATGGGGAGGTGGGAATGTGCAGCAGCGGTGGGGCACTGCTACCCTCATGGCTCTGCCCACCATGTTTTGGGCATGTGGTCATTTTGGAAGGCCCCACACTGTCTGAGAGCTGACTCCAGGTGGAGGCCAGGTACTTTCACCCTGTGGCCATCCCCATGGCCTTTGTGCCCACAAGCATGAAAGGCTTGGCACAATACCAGAGGGAAACACCATGGTAACCAGCTGCTGGGAGCCAACAGGCCAGCTCAGAGATCCTGCCACACTCCATGCTGTCGGGAAGCTGGAGGGAGGCAGAGGCAGATGCAGGCAGTCCCAGCAGAGATGAGCAGGCAGCTCATCCTCTGGTCCCTGCAGCCCTGCATCCCATAGGCAGATTGTTTGCACTCTGCCAGGAAACACTTTGTTGCATCCATTTGCAAAAATGGCCCTTTCAGTTCCCCAGGCAGCTCTCGCTTTTTCCAGGGTGACTGGTGGATGTGTCTCCCTGTCCCATTCATTATTATCTCCATCTCACTGTGTTCTCTCTCATTCTTCCCCTCTCAAGCTAAATAGCTCCTTTCTTCTCTCTTCTCATGTGGAAATCATTCTCCACCCATTATCATTTTCATGATTTCACTTTCTGCTGTGTCCTCTGTGATGAGACACTGGGACGCGGCGGTTCCCCCTGCATTTCTGGGCACATGGAGCATCTTCCTTCACGCTGGCCTGTCTTGGCTTAATGCATGTGGAAAAACTCATTTCCTCCCTTTTAGTGGTGATACCATCCCCTGGTGAGAGCTCATTGCTGTGGTGCCCAGGGCCTGCACTGATGCAGAGGCTTTGGAAACACATTGTGAGTGTCGTGTCCCTGCTTGAGATGATCCTTCTCTTAGCTGGTGCATCGCCCACTTTAACTTCCTCTTTCCATCCTCTGGTATCAGTATAACGATGCACCACATGTCTCCCCGTGGTTCCCCACCAATTTGCTCCTGGATATCAAGGTTCAGAGCAGTCACTCTGAGGCATTTCCACCTGTGGGTCATGTATGACACGGTCCCATCTCAGCCACCCTCAGAGAACTGCCAGCATCACACGAAGAGCGTTTCCTTCTGGCCAGGCTGGCGCTGCCTGGATCAGCCTCTCCCTTACACGCAGTGGAGCAGCCCTGAGACCCGTCTCTGCTGCAGGGCAGTGTCCCTCCCACCTGCCACACGGCAGCCAGCCCCCCTCAGCCACAGCCGACCCGAGCACTCGCTGAGTCAGCTGCTTGAAGAGCTGAACAAACACTCAGGCTGGCACATTCCTGATAAGGCTCTTTTTTATTCATCAAAACAATGTCACACCTCTTATCTGACACGAATCCTCAGTGTTGCTCCAGTAGTTCTCCAAAGCAGCATTTTAACCCCAGACATGTTGGTGTGAACTTGGGTAATTACATCCAGAGCCAGCTCCAGCTCTGCAAGGTCTGCAGGTGTTACAGGTGCTCTGTCTCAGCAGGGTTAGTGGGATCAGATACATCATCCTCCCATGAGGTGGTAGCTCAGCCCTGGAATATCAATCAGCATTTCCACGTGACACCCAGAGCATGGTGCAGTGCTTTACAGCGTTTTCCCACACAACTAACCAAAGCATTAGCAAGTGCACCTGATCTCTGGAGTCTTCCAGTTCATGGCTGAATGACAACTGAGTGTGTTCTCCAGGTCATGACCACGTGTCATGCCCAGCCTGACCAGCACCACCAGCAGAGCCTGGTCACAGTGGGGCTCACAGTGGCTGCCCCTGCCACTTCCCTACCTCTCAGCCAAACCAAAGAATGAAAGCACAGGATTAACCTCTTCCACCTGTCCCTTCCCTGCAGATCAGGTATGGAAAGGGCCACCACTAGCAGGCCAAAGCAGAGAGAAAGTCCCAGCCTCGGGGACAGTCCAGGGAGATGCTACACTGCCCCAACACAAGCTGGGCTCAGGGAGCCTTTGTGAAGGGCACACACTGGGAACAGGATGGCACTTTGCAGGTGATGCAGGACCCTAATGCCTGCCCACCCCTCCACATGGTGGAAGAGACCAGAGCACTGTGCTACGTGCCCCCACTGGTGTCTGTCTCCCTCCCATGCCTAAGCCCACAAGCCCAGAGCACACACCTGGACTGGGCACAGTGGGGAGGGTGAACAGATTCAGACTGTGGTCCTTGGTGTAAGGGGCAGTGGCATCTGCCATAGTATTGCTCCTCTTGGCCAACATGCTTTGGGCCATGGGCAGGGGAACGGGGAGGGGGGGGTGGTGTGTGTAGCATGCTGGCACTGCCCACAGACCCACAGCCACCCAGGTACTACCTGCTGGCAGGGACAGAGAGGACATGTCCAGGCTGGAGGAAAGGAAGAGCTGGTGATGGTCCCATGGTGAACATTTGCAGACTGATCCCAGGAACCTCCTCAAACCCTGACACATCCCATAGCCACGGTCTGGTGGCAGATCTTGCTGCTGGAGGGAAAACCCACTCATCCCCCAGGCTGTGGTAGGGAAATGGGAATTTCCCAGGGTTGAGGACAAAAGGATGGATGAGGACTCTGAACATTGTGCACAGGGCTGGGCCAAACTTCAGGTCTGATCTCTGCATGTCTAATGGAAAGAGAAGCCTCCCTGCACAGGCTGTTCCACTGCAGCAGGGACAAACTCAAATGCACACCGAGGGAGGCACGCAGATGCCAGCATAATTAGTCACAAAATAGACTTTTCAGTATCACACAATGACAAAGAGAAATAAAAAAGGCCTGCGTGCTGATAACTCCTTAGTGCGCCTCGGTGACAAGGAACTGGGACAGCCCTGAGCTTCCACTGAGCCAGAGGAAAATGTATTTTTAAAAAGCAGATTATCTGGTTAAACAGAGGGCAGGGGGCTGAGCCAAGAGATAATGGGGGTGTCTGTGACAGCTTTATTAGGAAGTGCCTAACGTCGGAGCAATTTCAGGGTGGCTCTCAGAGCACAGGCTTACTCTGGGAGCGGCGGTCACCGACAGCCTCCTCAGCACCGTCACATGGGCTCCGACGGCGACTGACCCCGTCCCCGCTGCAGGGGACAATGAAAGCAGCAGGCATATGCTGTGCAGGGGGTGGCCAGCCCGAGGGGGCTCCTGGGTATCACCTGAGGGGTGGGACGGGGCGAGTGCTGTTTTCAGTAGCTGTCACTGGTGGGATCGGCTTTGCTAACCTGGGACGAGGGACACGCTTGGGTACACAGGGCAGTGTCACTGCCTCTACTGTGAGCACTGGCAGCCTTGGCCCCCACAGCTCCTGGGCTCAGCAGGCACAGGGCAAGACTCTTCCTTTGCTGCCTTCCAGGTCACTCCCACCTGCCTGCCCCCCTTGCCTTTTCTTTCAAGGTTTCCTCACCCTGATTCCCCAGTGTCTCATCTTCTCAGGTGGTGCAAAGACCCTGGCAAAGCTGACAGGGCACATTCTGACAGTCCACAGCTGGCAGCTGACAGGGTGTAGGAGATCCTGTGCAAAGATAGTCCCCTTCATATCACCAGGACATTCTGCATCCAGGTCCTGCAGAGCAACCTCCAGCTCCGGGAGCTCTGCTGCCAGCTCTGGCAGCATGGCATGTCCCACAAGAGCACCTCTGGGCACTGGTCCTTAAGTGTCAGGCTCCCAGAGGCCAGGGACACACAGCTCCAGGGTGCATGGCAGAACCATGCATGGGGCACATACTTTCCTTCTCTGGGCTCTTCTGATGGCAGCAGAGGCCCAGCCCAGCATCAGTGTGGGGTGGAGTACTAGCAAGATGCTCACCACTAAGAAACCTGAACTGGGAGCATCCCATTCCCAGGGACGAGCTAGCAGCACAGGGTACCAGAGGGCACGCTTGGAACAAGGCTTTGCCAGCGTGACTCCTGAGCAAGGTCTCTGGGAGCAGCTGTAACTGGGAACAGTGGCTCTTGAACCAGTCTCTAATCCCAGATTTTACATGAACTGAACAGGTCCCGATCAGCTTGCCGGGGGTTTACAGCGGGATTGACAGCTGCTCCCACACCCCCCCGATGCCCCAGCCATCCAGAGCAGCCCTGAGGTGCTCCTGTCATCCGGGCCAGGGCTCCCCTGTGAAAGGAGGGCGAGCCTGGATGCTGGGCCTGCTGCTCAAACACACCCGGCCACGGCTCTGTCCACGGGCATCAGGCGGGGGATGTAAATCTGGGTCTGTGGGAACAAAAGGCTGCAGCGCCTCTGCCCCCAGAGCTGCCAGCTCAGCGTGAGAGGACTCCCCAAGGCACAGGGGAGCCAGCAATGAAGCTGTCTCTGACAAGGGAAACTGAAGATGTAAGAGGGAGCATGAAATCGCGGGTGACAACCATAACAGGGGCAGCTCCAGACGTGAGGTGGGAGCAGGAGCTGTGCTGCGCCCGCCGGGAGGCTCTGCAGCGCCCAGTGCATGCTCTGGGCTGCAGGACCAGCATGTGAGATGGACACAGACCCTGCGCTGGCCACACCACTGGGTGCTGCTGTCCCTTCCCTCTGCAGACCTCAGCCACAGGAGCTTGTCACCTCTTGCCACGACCCTGAATGAAACGCCCAGAGCCACAAAGGGGGTTGGGCAGCACCCGGGGCTGGGACGCACCTGGGGAGCGGTTATCAACAGACCAGCAAGAGAGCTCCTCTCGCCTGGGCTGCCACCTCGGACAGGCCCATGTCCCTGGGGAGGAGTTTGCTGTGCCACCATCAGTTTAACCCTGGCTGCTGTTTCGTTGAACTCCCCAGGGGCACCGAGAGCGCTGCCTGTGCTGGGGGGGGGCCATGCCCGCAGCCCCCCACCCCCAGCTCCACATTTCCCCTTTGTGTGCCTTGCACAAGGGCGACAGAGTTTAGCCCCCCTCTCTTTCAACTTTTCCCCTCTCTCCTTTCCCCCCCCCCTGTAACAAATCAGTGAAAAGAGGGAAGAGAAGAGGCTCCAATGACAGATGGAGCTGGCACTATCATCTCTCTTAACTGTCACCGAGAAAATCACACGGCAGCCACTGAAATTCAAATTAGAGTTTTGCTGAAGCTGCTAAAACTCATCAAAAGATATCTTTGAAGTCCACTGGCAGGCTGGTCATTTCTTTTAAATTAGTCCCTGTTGAAAATGGAATTGCAGGGAGTTGGTGCATTAGCATACCGGAGTGCCAGAGACAGCACAATGCCGCCTTTCCAGGGAGCACAGGCAGTTTGCTCCCGCACAGAGACCGCACTCAGACCGGGCTCTTACTGCATTAGGATAAATGAACGAGTCATTCCGAAGCTCCCCATTAAGGGGGAGGGACTGGGAAGACGGCAAAGACAGGTCAGTGCTCTCCCGGCCCTCAGAACCAACCTCCCGGCCGCAGCATCACATGCCCATGCAAATGAGGAGCTGCCTCGTTAGCAGAGCCAGCCTGGTGACAAGAGGAGAAGGGCCCTCTCCAGTCCCAGACCTGTAGCTCTCAGGGTTGCTGCAACGTGCAGGACATGCAGCCCATTACAGCTCTCAGGGGTGGGGGGGATTGTAGGGCCAGGATCAGTCCCATGAGTTCAGGTCCAGGCCCCTGAATGTTGGATTTTTTTTCCTACACTGTGCATTCTTCCAGCACATTCCAGACAGACCAGAGCCAGCATTGCCCTCATCCAGAGGCAGCTGAGGCTCAAGGAAGGATCCTGGAGATCACCAGAGCAGCATCCCTGGGAAGCTGCGGGAGACCCAGTGGGAGCCCAGTTTGGTTCACTTGGCACTAGTCTGAAGAAAGAGGGTCAGTGCTGGTAGTGGCTCCCCCTCACCCAAACCCCACATGTCTCATGCCACACAGGTGCCTGTCACAGATGTGTGCAGGCAGCCACGGCCTCCAAGGCTCTTGTGAGCCAAACTGAGTGCTGGGACTAAAGAAGTGCGTTGGAAACCAGTGGCTGGCCACAATGGGGTGGTGCCAGCGGCCCCAAGAGCTGCTGTAGCATTTCCCATTGTCAAATATTTCTCAATAGAGACATAGTTGGGTTGACACCCAGCTCCAGTTCAGTCCAAGTCAGGCATTTTCCCCAAAATAATGTCCCTTTGGATGAGTATCAGGCCTCTTCTCTTCACGCAGGCTCCCCCACCGCAGTCCTGTCTCTCCAGAGAGGCCAAGCACAGCTTTGCTGCCGACCCAGGAGGCAGGAAGACACTGCTGGCTCTTTCCCCAGCCCTGCTACCTCTCTAAGCAGAGGTTTCCCTGACAGTCTGAAACCCAGAGATGTCAGCTGCCTTTGGATAGAGCTGTTTCTCTCTTACTGAGCTGATGGGATGGATTTTGAGTGGCACTAGTTACACTCCTGCGTCTTTACACATAATGTCTCCGAGCCAAGAGCTATCAGCTGCAGATTTCATATGGCTCTGAGAGGGCTTGGGAGCAGGTCAGAGGCTGGAAGTGTGGGCAATTGCCCCCTGAGCTGCAGAAGATGACAGAGTAGAACTTGCCCCAGAGCATGTAACCTGTGACATTTTGCTGGGCTAATGCAAATTGCATCAACACAGATGGAGAGATGAGCTCCTGCCATCACTGGCTCACATGGTACTTGCTGAGCAGAGGCTTTTGCTGTGGGTTTTGTTAGAAAGGTCTCCCCAGTCCATGAATGTCTCTTCCAGATTGTCAGCTGCTTACTGTGGATTTGCCCTGGATTTCTGAAAAAGGGGCACATGGACTCACAGGTCCAGTCCAACAACTGCACCATCAGGGTGCACAGCGAGGTTGTTCTTCACCATCTCGGTTAGTTCAGAGCATCTGGTTGCATTTCTCAGCCGTGGTCAAGTGCAGCCCCAAAGTGCCTGGGCAGGCTGTGGATTTTCTGGGGGTCATGCAGACTCCATTGTGCACAGCCAGCTACCCCAATTTCCCAGGCAGGGTCAGGGAGCAGGGAAGCCAGTGATGGGGTTATGAACAGGCATTTTTGCTGTGCAATTAAGAATCCACTGGTCAGGGGGAGGGTCTGAAGCAGCCACTTCAGTTTGCCAAGTGTCACCAGCCTCCAACTTGGAGGAAGAAACAGCACCCAGGGATCACTGGTCACATCCACCACTGCTGCTGTTGGCATCCTGGTGGTCTGCAACTGGTGCTGCCACATCCTCATCACTGGGGCAAGGCCCTGCCTGAGCTGGAGGTCCAAGCCTCAACATCCCCTTGTACTCCCCCCAAACCCCATCACTTTGTCTGCCAGCAGCCTGGACAGGAAAGCAGCAGGACAGCCAGGTTTCTCACAGCTCTGTTCCTGTATCTGACACACAGAGGATTGTTCCTTTCATCTGCTCTGTGCAAGGAGAGGAGCAGCTGGTGCCTCCTCCCATCCATCCCTGCCCTGCTGCCCCCTGTCTTGGCAAACACGCCCTGCCCTGGTCATCTAGCTGGGGCGTTAACTGGAGAGCAGAGAAGGAGGCAGGGAAGGGGGCAGCCTGGACTTGGCAAGGCACAGCCACCATCATTAACTTTTCATTGCATCTGCCACTTCCTCTTAGAGAAAAGGCTTTAAACATCACCATCTCCTGCTTTAAGGACCGAAGAGGCAATCGTGTGCTGAGTGGTCCTTGCATTGCAAGCCCAAGTCTGGGGAAGTTTCCAGCTCAGCCCATGCACGTGGGGATTACAAGAATGGGCAGGGTCCCACCAGCCTGGGTGTCAAAACTTCCCCAAAACCCCCTTTTCCTGAGCCTAGAGAGACCCACATGTTGTGGGAGTCCCTATTCTGGCACTTCTTGGGTGACTTGGTGAGCACATGAGAAGGAGGGGATTGTTTCCCTGTGGATTGGAGAAGTGGGCTGGAGGAAGAGTGGGGAACACACAACCAGACATGGACAGGGTCAGTCCAGAGACCAGCATGATGGTCACAATGTCCAAGGAGCCACACATCAGGAAAGTATCTCGAGAGATCTCCATTCAAGCACACTTGTTTTTACCAGAAAAAGATCCTGCTGATAAGCTCAAAAATGCAGGAAATTGAGGTGGAACCACAGCAGGAGACTCAGTGAATGGAAGGGGATTCGATTTAATGTCATTTCACAATGACCCAACACCCACAAGTGTCCTGGTGGTCTGTCCAGGATCACATGCATGTGGCTGAGGGAACATGGGACACCAACAATTCCATCTGCAGCACCAGTGATGACAAACTGGCTTGAACCCCTTGGGGAGGCAGGGGGGATCACAGGGTGAGCTCTCACCTTGGGATCTTGCTTACTTCAGCCATTGCAGATGGTGGGCCAGGTTGCTGCACATTCCATGTGTGTTTCTTTGGGTCCTCATTCTGCACACCCATGGCTGGGGCTTTCTTCTAGAGTTCTTTCCCAGGGTTAGCTCAACTAAGCCCATCTGCTGTGGGCAGCAGATGGGCTTAGTTGAGCCCCTTAGTTGAGCCCCTTTCTGCCCAGGGCAGGGCAGAAAGGCTCTGGCTTTGCAGGATGGGTATGGAGAGAGAAGCTCCAGTCATGAGCTGTTTGCAGGATGGGTCTGGTCTGTGCCCCGTGGGAAGGAAGAACTGGTCCAAATTTCTGTAGGCTGGTGAGTATTTACCATCTGCTGCTCCAGAGGGACTTTCAAAACAATATGCATAACCTGTAGAGAGCATCCCTTCAACATCTTGTTCGAAGAGAGGATTTGTCAGAGAGGCAAACATGGTTTCATAGTGGTCATAAAAAGCTGATTCATCCGTTTGGGTTTGGCATCAACCTTAGTGTCTGGTGGTGGATAATCCAAGGTCCACTGAGGCAGCCTGAGAGGCAGAAATTGTGTGACTGGACAGGTGGGCCCGTGCCAACCTCATGAGGTTCAACCAGGCCTAGTGCAAGGTCCTGCATTTGGGTCGGGGCAATCCCAGGCACAACTACAGACAGGGCAGAGAGTGGCTCCAGAGCAGCCCTGAGAAGAAGGACTTGGGAGTACTGGTGGATGAGAGGCTCAACATGGCCGACAATGTGCTCTTGCGGCCCAGAAGGCCAACCACATCCTGGGCTGCATCAAGAGGAGCGTGGCCAGCAGGGCGAGGGAGGGGATTCTCCCCCTCTACTCCGCCCTCGTGAGACCTCACCTGGAGTACTGGGGCCAGTGCTGGAACCCCCAACATAAGAAGGACAGGGACCAGTTGGAGAGGGTCCAGAGGAGGCCACAAAGATGATAAAGGGGCTGGAGCACCTTTCCTACAAGGACAGGCTGACAGAGTTGGGGCTGTTCAGCCTGGAGAAGAGGAGGCTCCGGGGAGACCTTCTAGCGCTCTGCCAGGACCTCAAGGGGGCCTACAAGAAAGATGGGGAGAGGCTGTTCAGTAGGGCCTGTTGTGACAGGACAAGGGGTGATGGTTTCAAAATAGAGGGAGGGAGATTTAGATTGGATATTAGGAAAAAGTTCTTTCCTGTGAGAGTGGTGGAGCACTGGAACAGGTTGCCCAGGGAGGTGGTGGATGCCCCATCCCTGGAGAAGTTCAAGGCCAGGTTGGATGAGGCCCTGAGCAACCGGATCTAGTTGGGGGTGTCCCTGCTTCTTGCAGGGGGGTTGGACTAGATGACCTCTGGGAGTCGCTTCTAACCCTGAACATTCTGTGATTCTATGACTGCCCCCAGTGAATGCAGAGTTGGGACTTGATGATACTTATGGGTCACTTCCAACTCAGGGCATTCTATGATTCTATGAGTAACTAGGAAACAAAGATCTCTAGTGTGATCCAGGAAAGGAGCCACGTTCTCCAGAAGGATCAATGGCAAGAGTAGCTCTGTCTGTGCTGGGCAGAGGGAGTCACCTGTCTGCCTCTCCCTGATGGGGGTCTGACATTTTGTCTGCACGGGACGGTTGGGTCGGGCTCGACGATGGCCTTGATGCAGGCTCCCAGAGCTGCGTGTCCCTCTGAGCTGCATCCCTGCAACGACGCCTGACAGCACCCTGAGATCTGCTCCACTGCTCAGCACCATGTTAATGAGGGGGCAGATGAAGAAGAGAACAGCATATGTCTTATTTACCCATCCCAGAGATAAATAAACTAACAGGGTAGTGCAGAGGTGGCTGCAGGGCCTGGTGCTGTACAGACAGGCTTATGCAGCACATCCCAACTCCTCTTGCACACACACTGGGTCACTGCTCTCCTTCCAGAAGCAGAAAGAGTGTCTGCAAACAGCACAGGCACAGCAAACACCCCTCAGTCCCCACAAGCACGAGATGGACTGTGAACGAGTTCTCTACCTGCAGTCAGGAGGTGAGGAACCCCTGTTTACCCGTTGAAGCACAGCCTAGCCCTGAACAAAGAGATCCAGAGCTTCTCTGATCTGGTGGCATCTGAAGGGGTCACTTGAGAGATTTTGAGACTTCTGAATCCTACTTTTTCCCAAAGACACAATTTTTCCCAAGCCAGCTATTTCATACTAATGGCTTTGAGATTTGCAAATCAGCATTTTCTAAAAACACCCAACATTTAAAATATCACTGTCCAGTCCCAGTTACCCTCCTCCACCATCAATCCCATTGAAGAGGTCTAAGCCTATCAAATCCAGCAGGCACAAAGCACGAGGGGGAGGGTTCCACTCCTCTACCTTGGTGAGCTCACCAGATGTGCTCACCAAGCACCTCCTCCTATTCCTGAAACCCTGGATGTGACATCCTCTTGATCCTGTCCTTCCCCTGCTGCAGTGCTGTGACCCTCAGCCATCCTCAGGGTCTGACCCTGCAGGGAAGGAGATCCAGAAGCCCTTGGCCTTGGCTCCACTGTCCTTGCTGGGGACAGGCACTTTGGTGGCCCTCGATACAGCCAACATGTGACAAGACTGCTAATGAGAGGATGCATCCCTTGAGCAGTGACAGGGCTGATCAATATGGTGGCTGACATCTGTCCTGTCTGATGGATGGGTTTGGGACAGACTGACAACGGGTGGCTCCTCCCCTGCCACCTTCACACACAAACTGCAGCCTGGAAATAGATGAGGATGAGGCACAGGGACCAGGTCACACGTCCCAGCTTCACACTCACACGTGTGCGGCTCAGAGCCATGCTGGAGGGTGGGGGTGGCTTTCACGGGGCCACCCTGACTCCAAGACCCCACGGAGCACCACATGCTCCCAGCACACTGCATGGCACAGCGGGACACCCCACCACTGCAGCTGTGCTGGGCCAGAGGCGCAGCCCCAGACACGTGGCACGATGCCACCAGCATCCCTCCACCCGTGCCACGTGCAGTCCCACTGCCAGCGGGAGGCAGGTGAACACCGGGAAGCAGGTGAGCACCAGGAAGCAGGTGAACACCAGGAAGCAGGTGAACACCAGGAAGCAGATGAGCACCAGGAAGCAGGTGAGCACCAGGAAGCAGGTGAACACCAGGAAGCAGGTGAACACCAGGAAGCAGATGAGCACCAGGAAGCAGGCTTCGTGGCCAGGAGCAAGAAGAGATTTTAACTGAGAACCCTGAGTTTAAATTTGCTTAATTTGCTGTAGAGCCCAAACCAACAAATCCCTTATAACAAACCGAAGCTGCAGAGGTGCTGCTGGGCTGGGCATTGCTCCCAGAAAGCCCCATGTCCACCCCATTGAGCAACAGGTCTGGGTAAGTCCAGCACTTTGGCTTCCCCCCAGTTCCTCAAAAGGCCCTCGGGGATGGTGCCATCTCCTCAGAGCACTTGCTCTTTGTCTGCATGGACCATGTGCACATCTCCATCCCCTGGATGTGCCAGTGCTTGGTAAGCAGCTCCCCTCCACCCAAACCCTGGCATGTGACCAAGCTGTGCTGATCCAGGGACATGGCTCTTCTCTGGGGTGTGTGACCAGGGCCAGCAGGGTCCTGAGGGACAAAACATGGCCAAGGGGAGCCCAAGTAGCCCAGCAATCCTGCTGCTACCCTATCCCTGAGGCTCCCATGGGCAAAGTGAGTCTGGGAGGAGAGGAGAGGAAAAATCTCCTGCTGTCCCCACAGGTCCCACTGGAGCAAAGGACCAAGAGCTTCTTGACACAGTCTGCAGGGCTGGTAATGTCCTCAGACAACTCCCTGTGAAGCAGAGAAGAGCTGGGAAAGGCAGCCAAGCCTGTCCCTGGAGAACCCATCCCTGATCAGAAGAAGCACACTGGAGCCTCTTTGTTGTCTGCTGCTGGGAGAGAGCATGTTGTCCCCGTGAAGGTCCCACTGCCAGGACATGATGTGGAGCTGCTCAGTGGGGTCACACTGGCACACTGGTGCAGGACCAAGATGACTGGTAGTCAGGGCAGTGGTGGGACCTTGCAAGGGTGCTGTTTTCACCAGTGCAGGACAAACACTGCCACCCTGAGACAGAGCATCATGACAGTGCTTCGCTCAACCAAGCACAAGCCTCTTCCTCAGTGGGAGAGATGGGAATGAGCTGGGGTAGAGGGAAGGCAATGGGACCAGCTCTGGAGACTGGGGGAAACAGCTGCACCTGCTGGGAGGGTCTGAGGCAGGCTGCCCCCTGCATCCCTGACCAGAGGCACGATGCACTGATTCTGGTGAAAGTGCAGAAAAGAGTTTAAATGCAACAGAGGTGCCTTGCACAACTCAAACCAGAAGAAACAGGTCTGGACACCAGGTCTCTAGTCCACCTTCTGCTAGAGAAGCATCTCCCAGACCAGAGCAGCGCTTCACTCCAGGGCAAGAGCCCCAGGAGCCCTGTCCTGTGATGCTGGATCTCAGTCCCTCTGAGCTGATAAAGCAGGGAAGAGGGAGAGATGTCTTGTTAAGCAGATCAGCTTTGTGCTAGAGTAGGAGGGCCACCGAAGCAGCTGTTGTGCCACAGCTGGAGCACAGAGCCTGCCCTGAGCACAGCCTCACTACCACAAAGCAGGTATCATTTGACTCTCGCTAGCCAGGTACTGTGTCTCCCCCCATCATTTCAAAGAGACAAAGAGAGGAGACTGTCTCTCCCTCCTGAAAGATAAATGCCTCCAGATTGTAGCCACTCGACAGGTCCACTGAAATTCATCAGCTCTGACTTGAAATGAAAGCTGTAATAAATCTCCCCGTTGAATAGGAGATCAAAGGCAGATCATTAGAGCTCTTGGATTACCCAGTGAGGGTGTGCTGCCATCAGCTGCTGTGCATCTCATTCCCCTGTCCAGAACGACCCCTCCAAAGGCAGAGCTTCAGCTCCAGTGAAAAGGACAGTCTCCCCTGGAAGACCTCTGGGCTGTGCCCTGCTCCTCTGCCCACCTCTCCCTGGCACCTGGCTGGGCACAGCTCATGGCCGTGTGCTCCACTGGAGCAATCTGCTGCACAGCACAGAGGGAAGCATTGCCCACCACACCATGGAAGGCAGAGGAGAGCTCAGTGTGGCTGCAGACCCTTTCCTAAAGGTGTGTGGGCTAACCCTTGCACCATGAGATCCCTGGGCTTCCTCCTTTCCCCATGTCAGCCTCAGCAGCTGTCTTCTCAGTGCCACATCTACGTGGCCATCAGCAGGGAAAGGTTGTGCAGCAGGAGCAGAAGACAAAGGAGGCTTCAGACTGTGGGTGGCAACAGCCTATCAGCCACAGAGCTGCTTGTCCACCCTTTCTGGCTCCTTGGTCCTGCTGGAGATGATCCTCTACAAGCCCAACACTGATTTGGTGAGACAGTTGTGGCCAGGCCAGCTGGAGGGATGCTGGACAGTAGAAACACCGGGGTCAGCCCTGGCTCTCTGGTGGTTTTATTTCTCTAACAACTTAAGGCAAGTTGATCTTTCCCCATGCCCTGGCCTGACCACTGAAGGATTTTCACCAGAAGAAGCAGGCAGACATCACTGGACATCCCCCACTCAGCACAAACGGGACCCACCACCTCGCTCCAGCTCTGGGTGCCCAGCAGTGCCCCGAGAGCCAAGGACAGCTGAGAGACCAGCTTGGGAGTGAGGTTTATCTCTGTACAAAATGTGTCACACTTGACAGAGTGAATTTCATTCCTGGAGAGACATTTTTTTTCCCCCTGTTGAGACCAGGTTTGCTGAGCTTAGCTCGGAAACGAGGGACCGTGCTAAGTCCATTAGCTTCAGAGGAGTTATCCTGAGCACACAGCTCGACCTGTGATCCCTTGGTTTACAAAAGGCTAAACGTGGAGAGGATGTGACAGTGGAAGCGAGTGACCCTCTGCCATTTCACACACAGGAGGACTTGGCTGTGATGTGAAAATCAGCACTGGGGGGTGAAAACAGGGTTCTGCAGGGCTTATGTCACCGTCTGAAACGTGTGGTTCTGGCAACTGAACCTCTCACGTTACAGCTGCCTGTACTGCAGGATGAGGAATCGGGGGTCTTACACTGAAGGGTGTCTGGAGACACGAGGTACATGTGCTGGGGGTGTGCCATGATGTGGGGAGTACTGCAGCAGGCACCCTGTGATAGACCCACTGACACAAGGTGCCCTCAGGTGCAGGGTACCCCCCAGCATGGGATGCCCTGAGAGTGTGGGTGCTGACAGAGGACACCCAGCACCCTGGGAAGGCACCTTGTCTTGGCTGCCATGAGGAACCCACCTGGCTGGCTGCAGGGAAACCTCCACAGATGGGAAGAAAGAATTAAAAGGGTCTCAGTGCCAGGGCTGCAATAATGAACAACCCTGCAATTTGTAGCTGAGTTCACACTGGAAGCCAATCTCACGGCTTTTGAAGTGCAAACAGGCACAACATCCCCCCCATCAACCAGTCCACTGCCAAGAAAATCCCCCAGACCTTTGTGTCACCTCCATCGCAGGAGGTTTCCCAGAGCCCCGAGCAAAGCCCCCACTGGACACTGGTGCAGACGAAACCATTCCCCAGGCTCCCCCT
>VXBZ01012892.1:0-87183 GCA_013399135.1 Heliornis fulica | reverse complement strand
GGGGGTGTCGGGTGTGGGGTGGGGGTGTCGGGAGGAGGGAGTCCACGCACGGAGTGGGTCCCGCCTGTGGGAGGACGGCAGTGGTACATGAGGCGCGGATGCGATGCGGGGCAGAGCAGCGGAGCCGCGGGCATCACTACTGGTTTGAGAGCGGGTGCCTGGTGGAGGATGGGGATAGTCAGGGACGCAAGTGACACGGTTTTTTTGCAGGTTCTCCTGCCCAGACAAGAGTTGTACGTACTGTTGTTGTAGGTATGTACTGCTGATCTCAGGCACTGGTCCCAGGGTGTCGCTACCGCTACCTGTCGCTACCAGGATGGCTGCGGGAGCTGCCAGCACGATGTGCACTCATCCAGCGCTGATCCTGGGAGAAACAACAGGGTACTCATCAGAGTGCCCGAAACACAGAATCCCAGACTGGTTTGGGTTGGAAGGGACCCCAAGGATCATCGAGTTCCAACCCCCCTGACACAGGCAGGGCCAACAACCTTCCAGGCCTGCATCTAGACAAGGTTGCCCAGGGCCACATCCAACCTGGCCTTGAACACCTCCAGGCTTGGAGCATCCACCACCTCTCTGGGCAGCCACAGACCTCTTTGCTTTACTGGGTGGAAAATTTCTCCACCCACCTGATGTGTAAGTGCAGGTGATGCTCTCAGAAAGTCTTTATTTTTCAAAGACATAGAGCTGCTTCATTTAAAGTGACAAATTGTATTTTATCTTGGCCAGTTTAGAGGCACAACCTGAGAAATAAGCAGTGAACAGCAATAAGGGGAAGGAACGGTACAAAAACAAACAGGGATCTCCTGGAGAGAGTCCAGTGGAGACCACAAAGATGATGAAGGGCCTGGAGCATCTCACCTGTGAGGAAAGGCTGAGTGAGCTGGGGCTGGAGAAGAGAAGACTGAGAGGGGATCTGATCAATGTTTATCAATATCTGAAGTGTGGGAGACAAAGGGAGATGGCCAACCTCTTCTCAGTGGTCTGTGGGGACAGGACAATTGGCAATGTTCGACCACAGGAGGTTCCGCACCAATGTGTGAAAGAACATCTTGACAGTGAGGGTGACAGAGCACTGAAACAGGCTGCCCAGGGGGGTTGTGGAGTCTCCTTCTCAGGAGATATTCAAGACCCATCTGGATGCCAACATGTGTGACCAGCTCTAGGGAGCCTGCTTTGTCAAGGAGGTTGGACTTGATGACTCTGGTGATCCCTTCTAACCCCTACGATTCTGTGATTCTCTGAATGCACCCCTAATTCAGAACCGTTCCTCAGCATGTCCATGTTTCATGTCTCAATGTGGCCACATCTCATGTCCTTTTTCTCAGCGTAGCCATGTCTTGTGTCTCAGTGTGACCACATCTCATGTCCTTTGTCTCAGTGTGACCACATCTCATGTCTCTTGTCTCAGCACAACCACATCTCTCAGCTGGCACAAACAGCAGGACTCACTGGGGCTAGGGAGCCGGTGAGAAAGAAGATAGTACATAAAGATACTACAAAGAAGATAGTACATAAAGCTTATTTGAATGGCACAGCATAAAAAGTTATGCTTGTAGTAAATCCAGTGCAGAGAAGGGGGTGGTAAGGGAATGGGTTTTTGTGTCTTGACTTTATTTCACACTCTCTCCTGAGTGTGAATCAAGGTGCTGAAACTCAAACCCAAATGAGTACCTGTGCAAGAGAAAGCAATGGAGAAGTCCTGTTGTCCTTCCTTCTGCTGCATTGTCAATGTTTCAGGGGTGAAAGATTTATTATTCCCATGTCCTATGTCTAATTCTAAGTCATCCTGAACATGTCTAGGTTTCCAGACAAAATACTGGAAGATTATTGGTGAAATGATGTGCTGAATGGGAGAGTCCAGCGCAGGGCAACTAAGATGATTAAGGGAGTGGAACATCTTCCTTATGAGGACAGGCTGAGGGAGCTGGGTCTCTTCAGAGTGGAGAAGAGGAGATTGAGGGGTGACCTCATTAATGTTTATAAACATGTTAAGGGTGAGTGTCAGGAGGATGGATCCAGGCTCTTCTCAGTGATGGCCAGTGATAGAACAAGGGGAAATGGTTCCAAACTGGAACACAGAAAGTTCCACCTGAATATAAGGAGGAACTTTTTCACTGTGAGGGTGACGGATTACTGGGACAGGCTGCCCAGAGAGGTTGTGGAGTCTCCTTCTCTGGAGACACTCAAAACCAATCTGGACATGTTCCTGTGTGATCTACTCTAGATGATCCTGCTCGGGCAGGGGAGTTGGACTTAGTGATCTTTTGAGGTCTCTTCCAGCTCCTAATATTCTGTGATTCTGTAATGGCTCTATGATGAGAAAAACATTTTGGGAGTGAGGGAGAAATGCTTAATATTCAGGAGAGGGATGTGGGGGTATGGTGGTATTTTCAATGCTGTCATTGGGATGGGAAGCTTCTAGATCACACAAGTTATCTGTCTTCTGTCTGCCAGTCTCATCCTGTCTGTCTTCTAAAGTTCAGCACTGACTAATCTTGTGGTCTGAAACCTCAGAAGTTTCAGTGTTTCTATTCCTAGCCTTTCTTCTGAGAACATGCCTATCTTGTACCTATCTGGAGCTCTAAACTGGTAACAGAGCAGTCATGTGCAAATGTCAGAGATAAGGGGGCTTCTCCCAAAGTTTATGACATTTTGATACTTGTCTTTGATTTTTCCCCTGACTTGATTCTCTATTTGTAAAATGAAGATGTATTTCTCTGTGTCTGTGCTGTAAAAAGCATAGTCTGTACCTCACATCATAAATAAACATCACTACTCTCAGTGCATCTAAATTAGTTTCTTTTGCTTTTTCCCTGGGAAACATAAGTTGAAAGACATTCCAGGACTCAGCATTCCTTAATTGACTATGAGATTACTGCTTTGCAACATTCCTTTCTTTTTTTTTTTTTTTTCCCTCCACAAAATAAAGAGGATTACAGTGGCTGGTCTGCACACATGGTAGTTATTCTAAAAGAGAAGCATCACCACATTAGTCCTTTATTGAGAATTAATACAGGCCAATTTAACAGCATGTCACTGGAGCTCCTCTCCTGTGAAGACAGAAACACAGAATCACAGAATATGAGGAGTTGGAAGGGACCTTGAAAGATCATCCAGTCCAACCCCCCCCTGCCCGAGCAGGATCACCTAGATTAAACCACACAGGAACGTGTCCAGACTGGTCTTGAATGTTTCCAGAGAAGGAGACTCCACAACCTCTCTGGGCAGACTGTTCCAGTGCTCTGTCACCCTCACGGCAAAAGAGTTTTATTAAAGAAAAGTTTATGAAAAAAATCATAGATAGGCTGAGAGAGTTGGGGCTGTTCAGCCTGGAGAAAAGAAGGCTACAGGGAGACTAGAAATGTTGGCCCAAGGTGAACCTTGTGAGATTTAACACCACAAAGTGCAAGGTCTTGCACTTGGGCAAGAGGAATCCCAGACATACAGACAGGCTGGGAGAAGAGCTCCTTGAGAGTAGCCCTGCTCAGAAAGACCTGGGGGTTCTGGTGAATGAGAAACCAAACATGAGCCAGCAGTGCACTCCTGCAGCTTAGAAAGCCAGTGGTCTTATGGACTCCATCAGCAGAGGGGTGGCCAGCAGGGACAGGGAGGGGATGGTCCCTCTCTACTCTGCCATTGGGAGGCCCCATCCAGAGTATTGCGACCAGAGCTGAGGCCTCTAATTCAAGAAGGATGTGGAGCTGTTGGAGAGGGTTCAGAGGAGGCCATGAAGATGATCAGGGGGCTGGAGCACCTCCCCTGCAAGGACAGGCTGAGGGAGCTGAGCTTGTTCAGCCTGGAGAAGAGAAGGCTGTGGGGGGACCTCATTGAAGCCTTCCAGTACTTAAAGGAAGCATATAGACAGGAGGGGAATCGGATTTTTACAAGGGCAGATAGTGGTAGAACAAGGGGGATGGATTGAAGCTAGAGGAGGGAAGGTTTAGATTGGATATCAGGAGGAAGTTCTTCATGGAAAGAGTGATGAGGTGTTGGAACAGGCTGCCCAGAGAGGTGGTGGATGCCCCAAGCCTGGGGATGTTCAAGGCCAGCTTGGATATGGCCCTGGGCAATCTTGTCTAGGTCCAGGCCTAGAAGTCAGTGTCCCTGCCTGTGTCAGGGGAGTTGGAACTCGTTGATCCTTGGATTCCCTTCCAACTCAGACCATTCTGTGATTCTGTGAGACCTTATTGCTGTCTTCCAGTACCTGAAGGAGTCTACAAGAAAGCTGGAGAGAGACTGTCTATCAGGGCATGAAGTGGTAGGACAAGGGGTTTAAAATGAAGAGGAGAGATTTAGATTAGACAAAATTTGATTGCAAGCCAGATGAGATTTTTTTTTTCTATTTATATGTGACACAAACTAATTGCAAAACTCAATGGGGAGTTTTTCTCTGTTGGGACTCGGAAAGAAAGTGAAATAGTCAGGAGCTGGAATAATCTATTCGTTGCAAATCAAAACTGTTTCTGTGCACTGAAAAAATAGTCACTAATGGCTGATGGGCTGTATTCAAATCTCTCTGGTTCTGCATGCATTCACAGTAATTTGAAGTGCTAAAGTGATGAAGGTATGCTTTGAGAGTTTATATAGAGAAAAATTGTCTTACTAATTTTTACATGCTTCATGAAAACAACCTGATTTGGAAAACAGTAAAAAGCCCAAATAGATCACAATTAGAAAAAAGGGGCACAAAACCTTTTTATATATTCTGCATGCTAAAAGCAAAGCAGTTTTCTGTGTGAAATAAAAGCATAAACTTTTATTTCTATTTTCTGTTTAATTGTTAAAAATAATAGAATTATCTGGAAAAAAAAGGGAACAAAACAATTGTTTTAATAGCTTTTCACAGAAATTGATGATTGAAAAGATCTTGACCTGCAATATTAGCAGTAGGTATGGATTCAGCCACAGAAATGACGTTCCCTACCATGACGCTGGATCGCTGTAGCCTTTTGACAGCAAAAGATGGATAGAAAAAATGCTGATTCCACACAAGCCAGAGAGATAGAGAGGAACCTTTTAAACTGCTTCAGCAAAAACACCTTTTGAGAGGTGAGAGGACCTTTTGGCAGCATTTAATTCTCTAACCAGCTCCCCTGACAGTTCAGCAAACTGAGGCTGAAACAAGGCAGGTGAGTTCTGCTTCTGACAGATGCTCGGAGAGTCTTGAGTAAGGGATGAGGAAGAGCCGTCCCTTTCTTATGAGAAGCTATGGGTGTTACCAGGTTGTTCAGAACAGACTGTTCTCATAAAATTGCAGGGCTTCATCCTCCCCTCTCTGAGACTGCAGGAATTTGGGATAACTATGTGGAAATGAGCAGGGTTTTGCATTGGTTTAAGCGACCTGGAGCAGCTCTGCTTTCTGTCACTAGTTCTGAGCCCTTGGTCGGGAGTTGTTTGTGGTGCTGGCGGGAGGATGCTCAGACACAGCTGAGATCAAAGCACAGGTCTCTGTTTCAGGCATTCGAGGGTCATGAAATGCAGAGTTAAGGTTTGACCCCTGGGGAAGTGATTCTGATGCAACCCTCTCCTTCTGCTGTAATGAAGCCAGTTTGCAGGCTGAGATGATCTCACAACCTGCAGCTGATCTACAGGCTGGAAGGGACATTTGCACCTATTCCTGAGGTTCTGATGTGCAGGATATGTATTCATAGTGCATTTGTGCAACTCTCACACTTTCCCCATTTGTTCTCTCTGAAGCCCTGGCGCACTCATGACTTTATATGGACACAAGTGAAGCCGATGAACTACGGAGCATGTTTATATGAGGAAAAACTTTTTCACTGTGAGTGTGACAAAGCACTGGGGCAGGCTGCCCAGAGAGGTTGTGGAGTCTCCTTCTCTGGAGACATTCAAGACCAATCTGGACATGTTCCTGTGTGATTTAATCTAGATGATCCTGCTCGGGCAGGGGGGTTGGACTAGATGATCTTTCAAGGTCCCTTCCAACTCCTGACATTCTGTGCTTTAGCTTAGCAGTGAGGAAACTGAGGCACATGTAAGCTGCATGCCTGGCAAAAGCATGTCCATAACTGGTAATGAGAGAATGCTCTGTCTGTTCAGACTATTCCTCTCAGATTATTCACCCGTGGAGCTGGGTATTTGCCATTAAATAAGATGATTAATTCCTTGACAAGCCAATATCTGGCCTAGCAGTCCAGCATTTCCTTTTGGCATCTGGGGCTTCTTTGAGGAATGCAGCTTTATAGATTTTTACTAATTATCTTATAGCTTTTCAATCTCTTGTTCCAGTATGTGGAACTAGTGTTAATTAATTACAGATACTCGGCATACCATTCTTAACTGATTCCCCTAGTAAATATGTTTAACACTCGCTTTGGTTTCCTGTACATGATTCATTTGGTTGGCAAGTGATCCATCTTTGTTTGCTGTCAAAGTCTTTGAGTTGGACAGGGAACTTGAATCATGTTATTTGGCCTTTCTGAATGGGGAGAAGAAATGGAGTCAAATAAGCACGCGGTGGTAATGCAGTCAGAGAAAAGCCATGCTCTGGGTTTCTCTAACCAATAAAAAGTTGAGCAAGCTTCAATTTCCCTTTCATTTTCATAAAGAACACACTTGAAACATCTATTCAGCCAAAGAAGTGAAATTAAAACAAAGAAACAAAAATATCTTGAAAGGAGGAAAGAAGGCACTTTCCCAGCTTATGTGTTAATTAAGACCAGTCAAAGAAAACTGCTTCAAAAGGCAGGAGGAAGCCAGCAGTGAGTAAACTGCTTTTAATGGGGTATAGCAACGACATGCACGGCAGACAAAGCCATAGCAGGCATTAATGCAGCAGTGTCAGTTCAAAGGGTACAGCAAAAAAGTGGGAGGCAAAGCTGAAGTTACCGAGTAATAGAATTGTTTCAGCAGATTTGTCTTCAACAGTATGGGACAAAAGAACTTGTTTTGCAGAACAGGATCATCTTGAGAACTATAAACACTGCTGGTTTAAAGATAAAAATCAAAGGTCTTCAGAGCAAAGCAGAAGTAGACATAAAAATATGCATAATTGGCTTCCTGAAGGGGAAGAGCTTTGCATCCCTGTCAAAAGATTCAGAAAAAAAAATCTGTTAAGTGCCCCAGGTCACTCTTGCACCCTTAGCAACTCCTCTTTCCTTGGATGAAAAGCCTTCACAAAGCAGCATGAATATACCACAGCACTGGGAGGTTTTCTTGGGATCCCATCAGCAGTGGCGATCTGGGAATCTGGCAGGAGAATTTATTCCCTTCCTCTCTACAAACAAGTGGAGTGCAACCTACAACATCCTATTATAATATTTTATACAATAAAAAGAAAGGATTTCTCTAGCAGCCAAAGACAGGACTGTTACTATGTTTTATACATGTATATTTGTTCTCAATGCTGTTCAGCCTGTGCCTCTGATCCAGCTGTCTGGAAACCAGATGGTAATTTTCTGCTTCTTTTGACAGGCAGTTCAAGCTCTTGCTTTAAATACTTCCTAGATGCCTTCATCAGAGATGAGCAGCAGGCATGCATATTTTTCAAGATAATGATGACTACAAGGAAGTCTCCTAAAATCAAGGTGTCTGTCCTTGCTTTATTCCAAACTGGCACGCGACACAGCGAACACAGAGTAAATTAGTGATGACACGCAGTTTATTGCTGTCAAAACAGCATTCAGAGAGATGTGGCTGACACGTTGAAGAGAAGCAATCACTACCCTCAGGGAGGCTTTGGTGTCAAAAATGTATGAATGATTTATCCACTGATAAAAGGATGGCTTATGCTGCAGTGTTCAGACAATATCATATTCTCCTGCCATTTAGGTATCAAAGGCCACAAAGTTTTCCATAGGTTTGCTGATGTAACCTCTGTATCTGAACAGGATCTGCCCCTCTGAACTGGAGGCATGAAGGTCTGAAAAAAGTACTGCATCCACCACATCCTTCGTGGCTTCTTATGTTTAGTCATCCTCCAGGTGTAAAAACCCCTACTTCTTATTGCTAACTTAATGTTATCTAGTTTGTTTCCCACCACTGATTTCTGTGACTTCCTCTGACCAGGATATCCTTCTCACAGCTTCCTGAAGTGCTTCAGTTTCAAAAGCATGTTACCTCTTGGACTCACTTTTGATAAATAGAAGGTATTAAATCTATCTATAATTCTCACCAAAAGGCGTTTCCACCAGGTCTCATGCTGGTTTTGGAGGTCCTTATTTTGCACATTTGCTTGACATCCTTTTTCTGCATCATCATATAGAAAGGTAATACCCAGCCTCTTGAACCTAGTCACTGCTACATATACATCATGGGATCATGTTAGCTCTCTTTTCCATATGAATACATTAAGGGTTCCAGTGGAGCTGCGTGCTCACGTTTTTCCTGCTTCCTAGCCAGTTTACTCATTTCAATTCAGAAATTTTTGGATTACTGGAGTAAATGACATCTACAAGCTAGCAGGACTTGCTGTTTGCCCAACTGTCCTCTTCCTTTCTCTGCAAAGGAGAAATAATGTTTCTACAGCACTTAGTCTATCTTGTCAGCTCAGACTAATCTCATTGCAATGTTGGGAAGAAGTAGATGAATCTTTTCATGATTAATAGGGAATCTGGAGCACTTGCAGATAGATCTTTATGAGGATACTGAGGAGATTTACGGTTTTTGCTTAGGCTGGTGGCCTTGGTCAGTATGGCAACATTAGCAGACAAATCACAGGTGTGTTGGTGTTGTTTTTGGACTGTCTGTCCCATCATATCTATATGTGAGGTGTGGTCAGTGGTTTAGAACTTTCTTCTGCGCTGTTTGCAGTATCACTTTCTGTAATGAAGGATTTTTATAAATGCATTTGATTTCTTATATTCCTGGCGTACCTCCTGTGACTAAAAGTATCTAATGGAGGTTGTATCTACGTGGTGTCCTGTAGGTACACACCTATTTGTTCTGCCCGCAGTACTTATGCAGCTGTCTGCTCAGACCTGGTCTGTGTCCAGTGTTTTTACATTGGAGCCAAAGAAATTGTGAGTTTTGCTGTAAAACACCGTGGTGGAGTACCCAGAGCTGGCTCATCACTGGAGCTCCTGCTCCAGGGGCATGGCTGGGAAAGCCAAGGTGAATCAGCAGCCAGGTTGAAGGCCTGGAGTCATCATGAAGAAACTTCTGGGCCTGGTTATGCAGAAGAAATCTCTATTAACGACTAAACCCTGAGGTTTTTCAATCTGCTGTTTTGTCTAGATCCCAGGCTTGTGTTCTTGAGTTGTGCACTGAGGATCCAGCCAGAGTCAGAGCAATCTGCAAGGTTTGTGAGGGTTGCTGCTCCTCTGCTTCCTCTGCCCCAAAAACCTCACAGCCTCTTGCAATGAGTCCAACATTTTTTGTCTCCTTCCATAACCCAGGGAACTACATTTTCTCTATAAGGCATGTGACAATGCAAGCAGTGATGGCAACAGTTTCCCATGTTATAATTGCCATGGCAACTATATTGTAACTTAGACTGGGAACATTTAATTTCTGGATTTGTCTCTCTTAAAACATGACAGAATTTAGCATTCAAAGCCTTCCCACCACCCTGTTCTTGTACCACCTTCCCAGCTGTGCCACACATTTTGTTGCAGCAGCACTTTTGGAGACTGCCATGCATAGGGCTACTTGTTCCTCCCCATTTCTTCCCAAATTTCTGAAGGGAAGACTGTGTTTGGCAGGTGCTTTTCAGAATCTTGTCCTTTTCCCACCCTCTGCAGGAGTGTGCATTTAAGCCAAGCTCAAGTCCTTTAGCAGTTCTTTACACTGCAGTTTATTTTCACATCACAATTTCCTCGATGCAGGTTATTGAGCTTAAATTCACTGTATAAGGCATCTCCAGGGACGAGATGGCTCCTTTCTCAGCTGTCAGTAACTGTGCTGCCTGCAGATTACTGCGATCTTTAGGTACCACCCCAAAGAAACAATTCAACACAAGCAAACTGGGGAACCAAAATGTGTTTCCCCAGTATGGATCAGAGGCAGTCAGTCCTATTTTTACATCCAACTTGGGAAAGTAGGCAGCAAAGAGTCTCAGGAGGAGGAAATCCAGGCTGTGAATGGTAGGCAGCTGCAACAGAGCCAGACAAGCTTTTGCCTGAGCTTTGCCATGGTGGCCTTAGGGTAATCAGGAGAGGGACAGATGGCTCCACGCTCAGGTCCACCCTCTGAAGAGAAGTTAACAGCAGTGACTGGACACCAAAGCCTCTCTCCATGAGGAACTCACTTCCTATCACAGCTTTTCCTAGTGAAACCTTTGTGGTCAAAAAAGTTTCATTTGTAGTCCCGCCGTTGACCCAAGGCTTGCTCTAAAGCCTTCTGAAGTTTGGGATACTGGCAAAGGTCTTTAGCATCAAGTAACCTCTTAAAAACTCTTCTCTAATTAGCCTCAGATTACAGGCAGCAAGGGGGAAGGCAGCTCCCACAGCAAATGGGGTTGGAGCGGACAGTGTGTCCTGTGGGAAAATCTCAAATCCTGAAAGGAAATGTTGGCCATCATTATGTCAGGCGTCTCTGCTGACACTTTGATGTGTTTCTATCTGAAAATGAATCATTTGCTGCTGCAAGCAAGTTCTAAGGTGATTAAATGGAGGAGGGACATCAATATTAGCCACATTTTCAGTCTGCAAAAGGGATTTTAAAATGTTTTTAATAGTTTACATTTTATTTCTCAACTAGAAAACATAATCTTCTGGTTCTGTGTCACTCGGGCCATGTTCACCACCCAGCTCTGTCAGGTAACTTCGGCCAAGATATTTAATCTCAGGAGTAAGTGGCTTCACTTTCACATGCTTCATCTGCTTGTCTCCTCAGATCAGCATTCCCCAAGCTCCACCAGTCCAAGGGCTACAAGAGACAGCCAGTTTTCCGGGCAACACTGTGCTTTGCTCTCCCTGAGAGCCTCAGTTTTAACATCCAAGTTTATGGGTAGCATTGAGGCAGATTGCTGCAAGCTGTGGGCTGGTGTGGCCAGTGGGATGATGTTTCAGCGAAGGAGCTGTTGATGTTAGGTTAATGATCCTTATTGATCTGGGAGTTTTTCATACTGTAGAGACAAAAACATGCCTTTAATGATGCCTAATTCCTGAAACAGAGCAGAATTTAAGACATATGTCTCTTACTATTTCCTACCAGCTTGCTTAAACAGCTTCTTGCATGGTATCCTGGCCTTTCTCAGCTTGATGTCTAAGCATAAACTCCCCCCTCATTATACAGTCTAGATGCAAAGGTGCCAGGTCCTATAACTCCCAGTAACAGAATCCTATTAGGTAACTGCTAGCATAATTCTGTGTCTAAAGCTGAGACATTTCCTCTCCTAACAGTGTCAGTAGATAAACAAACTAGTGATGTGGGGCAGTCGGATATGGTTCTAACAGGAGCCAGGAGTGGGGTTAAAAAGTTCCAGATTAGTTGTGTCTCTTGAAATATGACTTTGTCCCCATGGAGAGCTCATCCATATACCAAATGCCTGATTTCCTGAGCTGCTACGGACAGGTATGGAGCAGTGACTGCCAGGGAGATGTCCCTTGTTGAAAACTTGACATTGAAAATACATTTGGGATGATTTCCATGGACAGTTCTCCCTGGTGGACCTTTGAGGTCAGAAATGCTCCCGTGGAGGATGTGGGGAGGTTGTGAGCAATCTGACTACCCAAATGCCCAGTTGTTTTCAGTTTTCCCAAAGTGTCACTGCTTTCACATTGTCAGATAAGAGACACTTGTGGTTGGGTGTAATGCAACATCAGTAACGAATATCTCTGCTGTTCAGTCTGGGTTTCAATAGCTGTGATCCCACTGGCATATAAACAACAGGGACTAGATTATAATATAAAGCAGTGGTTGGAGTTTCTTCCTTCTTCTCAGTTCTCTTGTTCTCAGGCACAAGCAGCACCTTAAAGATGTTGATCTGCAAACAATGAGAGTCTTCAACAAGAAGGCTCTAGTCTTCTACACTAGAAGTTCCAAGAACAGACTCTAGTACTTTATTTCACTTCTCAGCAGCAAATTTTTCAGACTCATTTATCACAGTGCTGACCAAACCACCACTGCCAAGTTAGCACTCAGTGGAGGGCACTTGGATGTGTTGGAGATGGCACCAATCTAAGCTCCAACTGAGGAGTTTACTTCTCACCTGAGAAGAGTATTTACAGGGTATTTACAGAGTATTTACAAAGGGAAATGGTTCCAAACTTGAACATAGAAAGTTCCACCTGAAGATAAGAGGAACTTTTTCACTGTAAGGATGACGGATTACTGGAACAGGCTGCCCAGAGAGGTTGTGGAGTCTCCTTCTTTGGATACATTCAAGACCAATCTGGACATATTCCTATGTGATCTACTCTAGATGATCCTGCTCGGGCAGGGGAGTTGGACTTAGTGATCTTTCAATGTCTCTTCTAGCTCCTAAAATTCTGTGATTTATTTCAAGAAGTAATATTTTTCAGAGAACTGATGGCATTTTGAACTTTGCTAGCACATTTTTATTGTGAATTCAACATGCTCTAATGCTGCTGTCTGCTGTCCAAGCCCTAATACAAATGATGACTGCCAGGGGAGCACATTCAGTTTGTGTCTCAGCCAAAAGATTCGCTGCTACTTACAGCTCTCCAGCTTTCTCCAAATGCACAAACATGGGTTCTGGCAGGAGGGTGAAATGCTGCCCTGAGGTACTTCACTAGTGCTCCAAACTGTACCAGCTCTGCCCCCCATTCACTTGGCCTCCCAACAGGACCAGTTGGGTTATTTGCAGTACTACAGGATGTGTCTGGTCTGTTTCCAGATCAAGAAATGCCTTGTTTGGCATTTCTTGGCATACTAGCAAGGAGGTCTGCACTGAGGGAGGGCTGCCTGAAGAGGTACTAAGTGCTACACAAAGCCACCAGCTGATAGTACTGCACATGCCTTAGGGACCAGACACGTGGTCTTTCCATGGAAAGAGTCTGGAAATAACTCTTTGCCAGATCAGCCCTAGGAAGCAGAGCATTGCCTGAAAACCCAGAGCTCTGGCCCAGCAGAGCCAAAATAACAGCCCTAAGTTAGAGGAAAGTTTTGGAGCCCTGAGCACAGGACCACTGTGTGAGACAGTGGTAAGAGATTCCATCTCTGTGCTTAGAAATGCAGCTGGAATAACTGTTACTAGCTCACATACCAAGACATCTTCTAGACAAAACAGGCAGGGCTATTGTGGTCCAGTGGGCTGTATTTTCCTCACCTCAGGAAAGCACTTCTGTGAACCCGTGAGTTTCTTGAGTCTCTGAGATGGCAGTAGCCCAGTCATGAGGATCAGTTAGAGGGACACTGATAGACAAAGCCACGAGACATCCTAAGAAGAATCTTAGTTTTAAACCACTTTTTGAGACCCAGTATCCCCACGTTGCTAAAGGATGCTCCCCACTGCCCTAAGAAGCTGTGGCACCCTTGGTTTTGTGGGGCCAAGCTCCAACGTCGAATCATAGAACCATGGAATGTGCTAGGTTGGAAAGGTCCTTTAAAGGTCATCTAGTCCAAACTCCCTGCAGTAAGCAGGGACACCATTAATTAGGTGAGATTGCTCAGAGCTTCATCAAGCTTGACCATAATGTCTCTTCCTGCTCAATTCACCTGGAGCTCCAGCCTCACTCAGCAGCGACTGCAATGGCATCTAGAGCTAGCAAGTATGCTGAAATTGCCTGTGCACCTTCTCTGCTCATGGAACTGACAGGCAGAAAGAAGGTTCAATTTTCTGATAAATAATAATTGCACAATAAGGCTTTGAATCCTATGTGTGTGTCATACCACCTTTGATAGAATGACTCCTGAGCAGCAGCAGGGACAAAGGACAGCCCATAGGTGTCCGTGCCAAAGCAGAGCCCTTCAAAACACAGAATAAATGATCCCGGGAAGGTAGAAACCCCTGGCAGGGATGGCAGACAGGGTTGCCTGACAACATCTGTCCCTCACATGGGAACAAATCAGCCATAGGCTTCAAGACTCTTTGAGAGGGTGGCTGCAGACTGTGCAGGCCCAGGGAAATTTGCAATTCCAACAGCAGATGGCACAGTCCTAAAACTAAACCTGAACTGTAAGGCAGCCAGCAGGAAACATTGCGTGGGGAAGGAATTTGAAAGCTCCTGTGAGAGACACCTGTGGATTCAGTCTGCTGGTTTGTCAACATAAGCAAATTGGTTTTGAAAATAGTTATTTTCTCTTTAGGGGAAATAATTTATAAAACTGCATATATGAGACAATCTGGTTGCAGTGGAGTTTAGTTCAAGAGTCTCAAGTGCAGCTGACAGTGCAAATGTAATTATAAGCTTTCTGGCATCCATGCTTCATAAAGTAGTCTTTTAATTATACTTGTATGATCTAGAAATAATTTATAGTGGCCATGCATGCAGAGCAATTCTATTTACTGGAAGGAAAGTAAAACTCCAGGACAATTTAATTGATTAATATCTTAAATTTGCTTTCATGCAGACCTAATCCTTTTGTGTTTCTTAGCTGCCGTCCAGAATCTCACAGAATTAGGCATAAAAATTGCATTCTGTTATATTTGGACTTTATTAACTGAGATCAGCCATAGTTGGAGCTTGGAGATTTGAGTATATCAACCCTGAAGCGCCCAACCCTGTACACATGAGAAAAGCAGTGCAGCAGCAGACGTGGCACTTCAGTTCCATTAGTATCAACAAGATTGTTGGCCAAATACACTTATCTTGGCACTTCTTCTAGAAACTTGAATAGAACCTAGAGATCTTCTGTCAATAGGCAGTAAACCTATATACTGCAGGACAATAATTTCATGACGCTTAAGGAATTAAGAAACTAATCCATCCTTCAGATGTGTGGAGGAATTGCTAGAGGAATTGTCTAGTGGTTAGATCAGGAAACTGAGTCAAAACGTCTGTTCCCCCCTTTGTCAGTGAATCATTTCCTCTTCTTCACATCCCACAAAACACCCAGACAGAGTTTGACCCCAAGTAAAACAAACTCTTTACCAGACTCAGTCCCCATGTAGCTCCCAGGTTACTTCTTATAGTAGAAGCTCTATTGTGATTGGAAAGTGTGGGAGACAAAGGGAGATTGCCAACCTCTTCTTAGTGGTCTGTGGGGACAGGACAAGGGGCAATGGCTATAAGTTGGACCACAGGAGGTTCTGCACCAGGGTGAGAAAGAACTTCTTCATAGTGAGGGTGACGGAGCACTGGAACAGGCTGCCCAGGGGTGTTGTGGGGTCTCCCTGGAGATATTCAAGACTCGTCAGCACACTGACCTGTGTGACCTGCTCTAGGGAACCTGCTTTGGCAGGGGGTTGGACTCGATGGTCTCTTGAGGTCCTTTCCAGCCCCTACAATTCTGTGATTCTGTGAAAGATGTCTTGTGGTCCTGTGTGTAAAATTTCCTCTGTCAGATTTCACAGAGCCCAGAGCTCTATTATCAGAAGTTCAGCATGGCCAGGTGCATGGTCCCCTGCATGGGCATGGTGATCACAAGCACAACTACAGGCTGGGTGGGGAATGGATTGAGAGCAGCCATGAGGAGAAGGACTTGGGGGTGTTGGTGGACAAAAAGCTGAACATAAGCTGGTGATGGACACTTGCAGCCCAGAAAGCAACTGTGTCCTGCGATGCATCAAAAGCAAAGTAATGAGCAAGCCGACAGAGGGGATTCTGCTCCTCTGTTCTGCTCTGGTGAGACTCCACCTGGAGTACTTCATCCAGCTCTGGGGTCCCAAGTGCAAGAAGGATATTGAGCTGTTGGAGTGAGTCCAGAGGAGACCACAAACATGATCAGGGGCCTGGAGCACCTCTTCTATGAAGACAGGGTGAGTTGAGCTTGTTCAGCCTGGAGAAGAGAAGGCTCTGGGAAAACTGTCTGCCTTCCAACAACTAAAGGGGCCTACAGGAAAGCTGGAGAGGGACTGGTTACAAGGGCATGGAGTGATAGGACAAGTGATAATGGCTTTAAACTGAAAGAGGGGAAGATTTAGATTAGATATAAGCAAGATTTTTTTTTTTTTTTGTGACGAGTGTGTTGAGGCCCTGGTACAGGCTGCCTAGAGAAATGTGGCTGCCCTCTCCTTTGCAGTGTTCAAGGCCAGGTTGGATGAGGCTTTGGGCAACTTGGGCTAGTGGGAGGTTTCCCTGCCCATGTCAGTGGGGTTGGAACTAGATAAGTTTGAGGTCCCTTCCAACCCAAACCAGTCTGTGATTCTGTGGTTCTTCTGTTTAGTGGTGTTTGCTCAGAAACCAGCATTGTCCCAGGGGCAATCTGTTGGGCAGAGAGAAATGCTGTGATGCTTTACTGCCCAACATGCTATTCAGTCATCCTCTCCAGCTGCTAATCAAGCAAACCAAGAATGTGCTCTCAGAGATAACGAGGATTAAAGGTTTTTCAGTTATTTCCCTCAGCGATTCCAGGCATTCCCACATTTACAGTAATTCCCAGAAGTTTACGTCCCATTTGCCTACTCAAGGAGAAGCGGTTTTCAACATTCAGAGTAACATGCGTTCTGTAACTCTGAATAAATGTCTTGAATGTTTAGGATTCCTCCTCCCAAAATATCTGACTGATACACGAGGAGATTAACCTTACCTAGCTGCAGCTTTCTAAATCCCAGGCTGGTGAGCAGGAGCCCTCAGTAACTGATGGAGGCAGAGGAGCAATTTCAGACACTGGAAGTATGAAAGAAACAATGCCTTATGCAAGAGATTCACAATGGTCTAGTCTTTTCTTCTGTCATTTCTCTTGAAAACAATTAAAACTGTAACTTGTTCACCAAGAAAATAATTTTCAGTTTCATTTCACTATAAAAATTCAGTTTGCATTTGCCTTTCAGTTGTTTTTCTTTTTTTTTTTTTTCCTGCTTACCTGACTTCAGAGGTTGTTGTGGTTCAGATATATGACTGTGGGTACCCGGATTGTAGATGTTTACATCTCATCTAGCTATTTTAAGACCTGCTTGCAAACACTTCTACTGAGTGGTATTTCTTGTTCTAAGGTAGAATAGGCCTTAAGAATAGCACCCCAGAAATGCTTATTTCTCCCCACTGATAATGGGGAGAGCCTGGGGTCACTAGCTCTGGTGTAGGAATCTTCATGGCAAACATCTCAAATTAGGTGGGATAAATGTTATGCAACAAGCTCAATACTTTAAGCTCCTTTTCAGCAAAGCATTTACTGACAGCATAAAATGAAGCTGAGCTTAAATGCTTTGCCGAACAGAAACCTCACTTACTTAAGGAATGAGAAGCCAGTCATGGGGGACCCACAGCAGTTCAACCTGCATAAGGCTTATGTTGGATTTCCACCATGCAGTCCTACCTACTTCCATTCCCCTACAGAAAACTTGTCTGCCTTCAATTTCCTCCTCCAAACACTTTTATATCCACCCTCTCCTGGTGCTCACTCTCCCTGGCTGAGTCACACATGCGTCACCCAAAACTGGGGCAGGCAAAGAAGAGGCACCGCAGGCTGTGGGGATTCGCAGCTCTTTGCCACTGGCTTCTATCCTTTTGTTTTTCTTCTTTCTCATCAAATTCTCTGCTGCTTGGCTGAAAACCTTGCTTGAGAATGGCAAGATTGCATAAATATGTGGTGGTGGGGGGGTGTGAGTGAGCTTCAAGTAATTTGGGGCTTGGTTTGTAAACTACTGGGGGTAGGTAGCTGGAGCTGAAAGCTTGGCCTCGTTGGGTTGATTGCAGTAGCACACTCCAAGCATGATGGGTACAGGTCCAAGCACAGGCACTGGTGGTACCCTTGTTGTGTTGGCCTGAGACACTCTGCCATCCAGCCCCAAACCACCTGGCCAACAGGAGAACCTTTCAGGAGAGAACCTTGAAAATATACTGATTCATCTTGCACCTTTCAGTTGGAAAGAACCCACAAAGACCATCTAATTCAACACTTCAGGGCTGGCCAAAAGTTAAAGCATGTTATTAAGGGCATTGTTCAAATGACTCGTAAAGACTGGCAGCTTGTGTGCAAACAATAAAAAATGGTAGTGATTTATTCATGCTGTGCTAATGTTGTGAAGATTTTGGAGGAATGTCAAAATACTCAAATCAAATTGACATGCTTTGTTTATATGTGCCATCACTGTGCTACATGAGAGGCAGAGAAATGAAATTACTAAACTGAGATCAGCCATCAGCAAGAATTGCTGCAGCCTTGAGTATGTGCAGAGAGCAGACTAAGTGGAAGCTGGTAACTGTAAAACTCCAACAACACCAACGTGATACCTTTTCCCCGTTACCACAATTTAGGCTCTGTAGTCCCTGATGGGTGATAAAATCAATGGAGACTCAATCCCACATTTTGGTCAATATTGATATTGCTAATCAGACACCTGAATCCCACTCTTAGTTTCACACTAGTTAACTGCCTAATAAACCAAAATAGTAAATTAAACCAAATAGTAACAACACAAAAGTAAGTGAGAGTTCAGTTAATTCCATTTCTATCACTGCCATGGGCAAGGATGCCCATGGGACTCTGGGGTCAGTGTTACTTGAAATAATCCACAATTTTGTGGTCTAAAGTAAATGATGTTTCTATACAAAATGCCCCAGATCTGACTTCCATTCCCTTGTGTCGGGTGCTTATGCCATGTTTACAAATGTCAGTATAAGTCATTATCAACTGCATTTTCAGTTGTTTTTCTTCTGGTATTTTCTATAAAATGAATGGTTGCAGATATCTGTGTTTAAAAAATTCAGATCACCATGTTTTTCATTCCATTAGCACCAAATAGCTTTGGAAGATGATGAGGCATACTTAAGTTTCTGTTTTTCACTCTTGATGATCCATGTAGAATTTTTAACATGAATAAATTTGCTTTTATTTTTTTCCAGTTAATCCATGTGTCACATTTTTACTATTAGATTTTTATACATTTAGCAAGAAATATTACCTTGTTACCTTTTCCCACTTTTTATGTGCAAGAAACTATATCAATATTCCCAGTAAGCTACAAGCTGGAAAACAAATGTGTGTGTGTGTGTATTATAACTTTCTGACCTGCTATTTGGTACTATAAATATATTTGCAGTTTGTTTCAAAGAGGGAGAACCTTTCTGATGGAAATAAATCTACTGTTACGTGATTGATGAGAAATGTTTATTTAATCTCTGATGAGTTTTCAGGATGAAAGGAATGAATAAGATTTTTGTTTGCTTGTTTATCATTTTGTTATGTATGAATTAAAATACCACTGTAAAATAACATGTAAACAGAGGTTTAATTTTTCCTTTACTCTAAATGCAGTATTGAGGACAAATTTACCTGTAGTTCTTATTTCTGCTTTTTTTAAGTGCTCCAAATATAATGAGTAATTAAATGCTACCAGCAGTGAAAAGATATCTATACATTCAGTAAAAGTAATTAAACTCCCTCCTTGCATAATGCACAAGGTTTCACAATTCTCTAGCGTTTCTTTTTTATATAAGACAACAGCTGAGTCAGAGACTTCAACAGATTTTATTATCGGCTCATTTGGTGCACAGTCCCTGTTGGCTTTCTGACCATGGTCAGAAGGTGATCTCCATCCAATTAAATCTCTCAGGCTGTGAATTAGATATTCATTGCACACCCCTGATGACTGCATACAGCAAAATTGCATAATGTCTTCATAAATCTTATTTGAATGAATGAGTCGTTGAATTAAAAGGTGATGTAAAGCTTAGTCCTGCCCTTTCTCATGTTATACTTCACTACACACCTTTGAGAATGAGCATCTGGGGAGATGAACCTCCGCGTTCCCCACGACACCCAGGGAGGTAACAACTGAGTATTCAGGGTCATACTCTGACTCAGTGATTATTATACAAGCCAAGGAACCGGTTAAGGAGCCAGGATTTAGGCAGTTTATATGGAAGTCAGTATTCCCTTGGCATGTATTTTGGTTTATTTGGTGTTTATTTTTGGAGCAATAAGGTTTCTCCCCACAGAAGGGAACTGTTGTAGTATCTAAACATACAATCATATGCATGTCAAGAACCTACCCCTATAAATATAGGGAAAGTCTATTTTTGGTGTGAATTTATGGCAAGTGCATAATGGAGTTCCCATGAGTGTCGGTGCATCATGCCGCCATTGAAAACCAGTTTACCCGATGCTGTGGTTGTGTAAAACCTTTTGTTTAGACAATACTGTAGAGGCAGGAGTGAGCTTTTAACAAAATAATCTTGGCCAGCAGGTCGAGGGAGGTGATTCTCCCCCTCTACTCTGCCCTTGTGAGACCTCACCTGGAGTACTGTGTCCAGTTCTGGAACCACCAACATAAGAAGGACATGGACCAGTTGGAGAGGGTCCAGAGGAGGGACACAAAGATGATAAAGGGCCTGGAGCACCTTTCCTACGAGGACAGGCTGAGAGAGTTGGGGCTGTTCAGCCTGGAGAAGAGGAGCCTCCGGGGAGACCTTATAGTGGTCTTCCAGTACCTCAAGGGGGCCTACAAGAAAGATGGGGAGAGGCTGTTCAGTAGGGCCTGTTGTGACAGGACAAGGGGTGATGGTTTTAAAATAGAGGGAGGGAGATTTAGCTTGGATATTAGAAAAAAGTTCTTTACTGTAAGAGCGGTGGAGCACTGGAACAGGTTGCCCAGGGAGGTGGTGAATGCCCCTTCCCTGGAGAAGTTCAAGGCCAGGTTGGATGAGGCCCTGAGCAACCTGATCTAGTTGGGGGTATCCCTGCTTCTTGCAGGGGGGGTGGACTGGATGACCTCTGGGAGTTCCTTCCAACCCTAATCATTCGATGATTCTATGATTCTATGATTCTATGATTCTATGATTCTATGATACTGCTTCATGCTAGTTTAAATTGCAAGGTCCAGCAAAGAGCTGCAGAGCACCGTACCACATCTCTGTGCTACATAAAACCTCACCTCTGAGGCTTCTCAGCACATTTCCAAGGGAATGCTCACTGACCTGCCTTTGGGTGGGAACTGCGCCGAAAGCCGTTACAGCTGTTGACAATGAGCCCTCAAAAACCTGTCCCACTCAAAAACCTGCCCCATGCTTTTCACAAGAGCAAACAGGCAGAACAGATAAGGACAACGATTTCAGCTTGCCATCCTCTGAGTCTGCAGGAGCAGCCAAGTAGCTATAATGCAGTTGGTATTACTCACAGTGGTGTAACTGATATCCTGCTCAAGAAATCAAACACATGCTCACCTGAGGTACATACCCCGATACTTCGTTCACCAAAAGTACTTAAGTAGTGAGTATTTTCCTCCCCCTTGGGTATTAAGAGACTCAAACCTGAAGGAAAATTTTGGCCTGTTTCCTTCAGGAATTAGTCCACAAGTGACTGTGCCACGTGTCTTGGATAACTGCTCGGTTGTCTCTTTTGTTAGCAGCCTGGTGAGGTGCCAGAGGACTGGGAAGTGCATGTGGTCTTGCTGACAATGTTCCCGTTCATAAACATCTCATTGGCCAGACATTTAATAGGAAAGTAGGTTTGCAATGCAGTTCATCCTGCTAGGAGAGTGGACACAGTCTGGCAAGAGCTCTGACAGGAAAAATGGGGTCTTTTGCACCTCAGGAAGAAAACGCTGTGGTGAGAGAGACTCATTGTTCAGAGACTAAAATCATATGAGTGAGAGAGAAGCAAAACTACTCCAATGCAGACAAATGGCCAAGGTCCTTATTCCAGGTGTGGTGAGAGAATGTGCCAGCTTTTTACCTTTAATTTTACAAAAAGTACTTTTTTTTCTTGGAAAAAACCCCCACCTTTAGGTAGGAAAAATCTATTTATAGATATGGGTTAAGTTTCCCCAAAAATACTGACCCTTGAAATGGAGGCTAAAAATATTGATCCTTGAAATGGAGGCAGATTTAAAAAAATATTATTTTGGCATTTCTTCATGGGATTTGCTAAACATAACTTTTCACTACTCATTGCAGAAAGGCGTCTCTTAAAATTATCCTAAACTTACAAACTAGTCCCTTTGAAGGGTTAAGTTCTATCTCCCACGTGCGTCTTGAAACACTTTGGTTTAGATCAAAACTATTTTAGATGGCAACACAAGTATTTCTTTGTAATTAACCCAAATTTCTGTTTCTTGGCTCAACCTAAGCCAAATTTTCCCCTATAAATATTAATTCAACCTCTGACTAAACAGAAATTTTGTAATTTATTTTTTCTTTTATACTCAGATTCAGATAGTAGACTACAGATCAAGTCCCTGTCCTCATTTGAACATCTGAACTCTTGTCTAGGCAATGATACCTGACACTGGCCTGTTAGCTGCCTTGGTGGAATAAATGTCCTGTGTTAAGCAAAAATCTCTCCCTTTTATTTTCCTCCTCCAAAGGGGATACACATTCTAGGAAAATATTTTGGCTCATTTTAACCAAAATCTTCAGATAAAGCAGGTTTCGGGAAGAAACTTTTGACCCCCTCTAGCTGCCAGGATGCTTGAGGAGTGGCTCCTTTTCCTTTCACATTCCACCAAGGGAAGAAGATGTTGCAGAGAGTATAAATGAAATTGCTCCCCAAAAAGCTGCATTGACCCCATGGGAAGGGGGCATGGGGGGAGCTTCATTACGGACAGCGCACTGGATATCTGTCTGTCCTCACAGCGATGTCACCAGGGCTGGCAGGGCGCAGGATTCCTTAAATCTCCATTAATTTTAGAGAAGTGCTTGACATGATAGGTAACCCCATGGGAGCATTTTCCAGAGGTAGCACAGTGTGGGAGTTAGGGAGCCCATGCAGTGATAACATGTTGTGTTTCTCAAAGGTATTGAGTAGCAGTGGGAGGTGAAGAAGGCAGCCTGGGTAGAAGTTAAACCATTTATGGCAAAACACCCTCACAATTAAAAAGAAGAATTAATTGCTTCAGAGCCAGAAAGATCTTTCTTGCTTTCCTCCTACACAGATAGCAATGAGAAATTATGAAATGAGAACCTGAGCAAGAAATGGCTAAAATGCTAATTCTAATTCTAATTCACTAAGTTATTTGCTACTAACTTTAAGCTATGCTGGTCCAATGCTGGATGATGAGTGAGCTCCTCACAGTCACTTAACTGAGGAAGAGAGATGGATTTGCCCAGAGTGGTTTTTTTCTGGTGATACAGAAGCAGATTTAAATAGGACTTATTTAATGAAGAAGCTCCATTGAAACAGGAGCCCAAACTGACAGATTGATAATGGAAAGCCCCAAACCCTCTCTTCACTGTGATGGAGTGGCCTTGCCACTGCCTCCCAGGATGGGGTTTCTGTGTTACTTTTTTAACAACCATTATCTCAATGCAGTGCACTGGAATTCTTCAGTGCTTTGCCCTTTCCTATAATGTAATGGTGAGTAAAGATCAGCTGCATGTGGCATAGGGAGGGCAGATGATGGGAAAACAAAGACGACATCCTTGAATTTGTGCCTAAGCACAGAACTGCTGATGTCGCTCCAGCTTGGGGAGGTCTGCTCAAAATCCACACACAAGTCATAACAGAGCTGAGCTATGCGCGTGGTAACAAATTTAATTTTATTTATTTATTTCTAACATGAAGCAGGGATCTTCCATAGGGAAACTCTCAATTTCATCCCATGACTCCTCTCTGTCAGCTGCCAGGAAATAGGGCACCATCGCTCCAGACCTCGGGCTGCTGGTTTGTCCCAGCCCGGAGGATGGCCTCTCCCAGAGACGGGTGCTGGGGGTTGTTTGTTCTTCCCTTCTCTTCCTGTGTGATCCTCGGCAGGGTGTTTCTCTTCTGGGCTCAGGTGTTTCTCTCCTCTTGTCGGTTTCCTCGCTCTCAGGAATGCATGATGTATGTGAGCAAGTTGCCTGCGGGACGTGAAAGCCAACACATTTTCCGCTGCGAGAGGGTGGGGTGAATGTCAAATATTTCACGTTTCCCTTGATTACTGTATCTCCATGAATCACATCCTCGGGAGTGAGGCAGCCTGGGCGAGGGGTACAAGAAGACAAGTGTTCACAGGCTCCTGCTGCTGGCTTGGTCTGCCGCAGCTTTCACTTCCCAACATCTCTCACATTCCCATTATCTACCCAGCGGAGACATTTCTCCACTCCTGGGCTAAGCTAGCACAGCTGCCTTTAACTCAGCTGCAGCTTCATCTGAGTGAGACCAACCAACCTGAACTTTGCACCATGTCACTCACGTCTGCCACCCACAGTGCACACCAGCTCCATGCCCCCACACAGGAGGGAACATGCCAAAAGATACAATGCCCATGCCCTGTTTCTAAAAACTTAGTCCTGTGAGTCCCGAGTCCTGTGAGGAGCTCAGTTTACCCTGTACATGCTGCTCTGTGTGCCTGGGTAGTAGAGACAGCTCAAAAGGAGTTTCTTTAACATGTAATAAAAATCCTAGGACCTGGGAGCAAGGCTTTGGAGAATCACAGAGTCACAGTATCACAGAATGTGACGAGTTGGACCTTGAAAGACCATCTAGTCCAACCCCCCTGCCCGAGCAGGATCATCTAGAGTAGATCACACAGGAACATGTCCAGATTGGTTTTGAGTGTCTCCAGAGAAGGAGACTCCACAACCTCTCTGGGCAGCCTGTCCCAGTGATCTGTCACCCTCACAGTGAAAAAGTTCCTCCTTATCTCCAGGTGGAACTTTCTATGTTCCAGTTTGGAACCACTGCCCCTTGTTCTATCACTGGCCATCACTGAGAAGAGCCTGGATCCATCCTCCTGACACTCACCCTTTACATATTTATAAACGTTAATGAGGTCACCCCTCAGTCTCCTCTTCTCCAAGCTGAAGAGACCCAGCTCCCTCAGCCTGTCCTCATAGGAAGATGTTCCACTCCCTTCATCATCTTGGTGGCCCTGTGCTGGACTCTCTCCAGGAGTTGTTTGTCCTTCCTGAACTGAGGGGCGAGAACTGGACACAATATTCCATCTGTGGTCTCAGCAGGGCAGAATAGAAGGGGAGAAGGACTTCTCTTGACCTACTAGCCACCCTTCTAATACACTCTGGGATGCCATTGGCCTTCTTGGCCATGAGGGCATACTGCTGGCTCATGGTCATCCTGCTGTCCACCAGGACCCCCCCTACACTACTCTCCAACAGGTCATCCCCCAACCTATACTGGTCCATGGGGTTGTTCCTCCCCAGATGCAATACCATACAGAAATGTGATGCATAGAGAAATACAACTGTGGGTTATAATAGCACTTGGCAAACCCAAACCAAATGCAATTCATTCTTGATGAAAAGACTTTCAAGGACAATATCAGTGCCAAGGCATGCTGAGGGAGTAGGAGGAAAGGTACTGGTTAGAAACTAGGATTTCCAGCCTCTTTTAGATGTCGCTAGCGATGGCGCCATTGTGGCTGCCCAGGAAGAAGGTGTCCTGTTCTGCAGCCCCATGGACACTGAATGTATTGGTAGTGAAGACTTGAAGGTGGAGAAGGAATACAGAAGAGTGGCTCTACCATCTCTCAGATCAGCTGTTTCTCTGCTTCATCCTGCTCTCTTGCTTCATCTCATATCAAGTACTCTGCTCATCCTCTTTCCTCCTTGTTGTTCTCTGTGTTTCCTTTCCTTAACCTCCTTTTGTATCATTCTTCCCCCTGTACCTGAGCTCACATCCCTCTTCTTGGGCATCGGAAGGGTGATGGTTATCAACCACATTCTCTATTGCAAAGAGGACAGTGCTTCACCAGTTCACTACCTACACTATATTATTTGTTTTATCCCACCTCCCTGTTTGCACTCCCATCACTTTTGGACATTTGGTTGTAATAATAATCTCATGGACCATGTAATATTGTGTTATTGAAACCATTGTTGTTACTTGCATTAGTAACAGCCATAATCTTTACATTTTCTGGCATTGTTACAGTGAAAACACATAGTAGGAGATGATTTCTGCACACAAAATACTTGTAAACATGATGTCTGGTTATATTAAAAAGTGTGGAGTTCACTGATGCCATTGGTGAGCTTGAAGAAATTAAGGTGCAGGTGGATGGCCATGAGAAGATAAGGGGTTGCCTAAAAGAGTGATGGCTGCAGGTAGGAGCAGGTCCTCACCTCTAAGAAAGGTGGTACAGCATCCCATGGAAAAAACCCTGTCATGAAGGCTACCAAGCACTGGTCTAGGGCAACTGGTAGCATTTGTCTAGCCTGAGGGCTCCATGGGGACACCCTTCACCAGCATGGAGGCTCAGATCATTGTCCATGGGATACTCACAGCCCTAGAAATGGCTTGATGAGTCACCCATTGAACCATTCTGAGCACAGGCATGCTTCAAGGAGAGGAGGGCAGCAGCTGTCCCTTTGGCACCAAGCTGGGTCCGGGATAATTCCTTAATCACTGTGCTGTGAAGCAAGGCTATGACTTACTGGCTATTAATTCAGGTTTCCCAGACTAATGCTTCCTTATGTTCCCTTCTCTCTCTTCCCTCTAATAAAGTTCTGCTCATTTAAAACACTTTGTTAAAGCTTGCTGCTGTGTCTACAAACACACTGTTTAATCCAGGGTGCTCTTCCAAGTGTCTGAATGGAAGGTTAAACGAGGGTTACTTGAGTTTTCAAGGAAGCATGGTCCAAAACTGGACCAGCTTAGCAGCACAGGCAGAAAGTGCCACAAAACTATGAAGACAAGATCAGCAAAATGTGAAGGTGATGGCTTGAGATATACTATGACCCAAATATGGTCCCCTTCCAACCTTAAATATTTCATGGTTCTGTGATTCTGTGATCTGTCAGACCATCAGCTGAGATCTCTGAGTCAGGCTCCTCTGCCTGATACCATGTCCATTATGAGACTGAGCATGCAGTGGACATGAACACATCCTGACAGGTGCCAGGTCATATATTTGGGTTCAGTTTGGCAAGTCTGAATACATTCAGTGAAGTCTCTCAGCCATTTGTTAAGCACCTCCTTGACATTGCCTCTTCATTTCTCTGGTTGGTAGTTCTCACACTGCAGCACATCCATCTGAGAAGACTCATTGTCACTAATGTAGAGAGGGCAGTTGTAGGCTGTACATGACATGGGAATTTATTACCACGTTTTCTTTGTATGATCTATAAATATTTTGAGACCAGTGTTTCACCCATAGGTGTGATCCATCCATGACATTGTCTAAAAATGCAGTACCATCTTGCACAGACAACATTTCAGTGTGTAGAATGGCAGAGCAAAGAGTAAGTATGGAAATCAGCATTGGCAGTCCTTGATACATGTACTTCTCTTGCTCTGACTAGACCAAATAAGAGTTTTCTGATGTTCTTTTTATAATAACCTTCATTAAGACCCATATACGTTTTGCCCATCTTTTTAGACAAATGAAATTTGTTATGAATTTAATGACTAGTTCTTTAGAAAGCTGGGGTTTCAACTCCATATAAAACCTCCTGAACTTCATTGTCTGCATGCAAACCACACCTACTATGCAACTGACACAGGCCACCACCACGGGCAGTGGAGGGCTTGTCAGTACAGCCAGTGAGTTCAGGTTGGTTGCCTGGACACTTGTCCCAGGGTGTATGAAGACTTCTACGTTGTGCTGTGAGAAATAACACAGCACAGAAAGACCCACAGTCTTTTGCACTGATGTCCAGGTGCCAGAGAAGGCACCAAGAAAATCTCAGGTGGTAAAAACTGAACCACTCCTTTGCCTCGTGTTGACACCTTGATGTAGACACCTCAACTTAAGTGTCCTAAATTGAATCTTGACTTTTTTTACAATAACTCCCTCCCTCCCACTAAGTCCTGATGTCTGAAGGGCTGCTGAGAGCCTCATATGCTCTTGTAATCTCATGACCCAGCAAGATAAATCCTAAGATGGCACCACTGTGAATAAAAAATAGCTCAAGGACTGCTTTCTGCCTCATGATATAGAGTTGTGGCATGCCTCATGGCCACACAGGTAGGAAACCTTTCCCCCAAAACTGAGTGGCCACATCCAATATGCCTGTTGGCAACCACCCAACTCCTGGACCATGCCTGAGTCATGAGTGTGAGAGGGCAAGCTGGCCTGGGTTGCGTATGAGTGATGGCCACGGGCCTCTCTACACTTTGCTTGTATACTTGTATCCTCTGTTCAGGGAGCTGCTTTTCAGCATTTCATCCACTTTTTTATGACAAAGTAAATTTTAAAGGCCAGGAAAAAAAATGACTGACATTTTCTAAAATACGTGTGTTCCCTATAATGAAGGGAAAATCAGAACCATGGTGTCACTTCACTTAAACCAGAAGCATTTCATGGGTACCCTGCAAATGACAACTGTACTCAGCTAAGGCACATATATGAAGCCCAGGAGTGCCAGGTTTTCTGAGAGCTGACTGGGTTTTGCCCTTTCATCCCACCTTGGCTTCACATTGTAAAAATGCAGATGCTTAGGAAATTGCTTCCAGGTGTTGAGTGATCTGAGCTGCACAAAAATAATAAACCTTGATCTGAGATAGATGACCTTGTTGTCAACATAGGATCTCTAGGCTTGCATAACAGAGTTGAAAAGGGTCTTTTTCCATTCCCTTGCTGCAGCTGTAGTGCTCTTTCAGTGAGTCTCAGAGACACTCGGATTTGCTCAGTTTTCTTGGGCAAGAGAGTCTTGCAGTACACAGAAAGCATAAGGCTAGTTTGGGAGTTTTGTGGAAATACATGAGCTAGTGTTAAATGCCTTCATTCAGATACTGTCTGTTAAGTTCTTCTTGGCACTGTGGTACTCCATGAGGAGGAAAATATCTGTTTTGGAGATGTGCTGCACTCATAAAGCTATGTGGTGTCTCTGCACAGCAGCATGCAATGGAGACATGCCCTTAAGTTCTTGTTGGGTGCATCCAGACTTTTTATCTTGAATTTTCCATCTAGAAGAAAGGACAATACTATTTAATTTTCTCTTGGGGGTTCTGTTTTGGATGGTTTGTGAATGGAGGTGAACTCTGGCAGTCTTTATGGAGAGGCTCACTGTCATGCTGGTTTTTTGTTTCATGTCTCCCAACAGACCAAACTATGGATATCTGATATGTGCAGTGGTAGCCCAGAAACTACTGTTCAGGTGTCTTTATGGACCATACAACTTACAGTGTTGGAAAATACACACTGTAGATGCAATTTCACTGTAGAAGTTGTTTAAACTGCTAAATCTTTATTCAGAGGATATTGAATTTTTTCTTCTATAAAAAAAACCTGAGGGTAAGTATCTGTTTAATGTTCAGGAGGCAAGATATGCTTCCAGCACTGGAAACAATGAAGATCATTCTTCTGGGATTGATGAGATGAAATATTAAATCATGTAAGGAACTTGCCTTCCTTGTTTTCCTGTTAGAGTAGACATGTAAAGGTAGCGATTGAGTCCCTGTACATCATCACCATCACCACCAACAAGAAAACACATTAATTCAAGGCTGCTAACATGCACTGAGTGAGTATTGGAATAGGAAGCCATGTTGATGTTCAAAAGATCCCAGTTATCAGTCTCTGTGTTGCCTAATTGCAAGGGCTGTGTGGGAAGAACTGCTTCAACGTCTCTATCTAGTATGGACATGACTGGCAGGAATACACTACTCCTGTGGAATGTCAGTTACTGCAGGAAACAATTATCCTTTCTGAATATTTAAAATATGTCAAAACATTCTTCCTTTTTCCCTTTTAGGGCTCATCAAAGCTGTGAGTGTGTCAACACCGTTCCACCTACTCAGAGGCGGCTCTGGAATATCTGATTCACGGGCATTTCTTTTGCTTGGAGTTGAACCTTGTGCAGCCATTTTCAACTCAAGCCTTTGCAAGCAATACAGGCAAAACTGGATTTTGCCAATCAAAGGGCCTGGTCAGCCTGTGCCACCATTACATCCCTTTCCTCTCCAAAATAGTGTGCCCCTGTACAAGTTTCCTGTAGTCCTGGACTATGCTCATTCCCAAACTGTGTTAAACATGTCTGGGAGGCGGCTGATTGACCCAGGCCAACAGCATGTGAAGGACTATCCTTACAATTAGATAATGTAGGTGATCACATTCTGGAGGCTAGGCCTGGGTCCTGACACTTTAGTTTTCTAGCAGAGATAGAAACAGTGAGTAGCAACAACAGGATCATCCAGTCAACTGGTCTGATGGTATATCATGGACTATTTTGTCTCACCTTGCTTGCCTTTCATAGGGGTTTGCCTAGGGCACCTCTACTAGGAAGATATCCAATCTTGATCTGAAAACATCAAGAGACAGAGAATCCAACCCTACTTTTGGTAAGTAGTTCCCAGAATTAATTGCTCTTACTATTAATGCATGCCTGGGTTTCTTTGTATGAATTTGTTTGGCTTCAGCTTCTAGCCGTTGATTCCTGCTATGCTTTCTCCACTAGATGAAGGAGATCTTTTGCATATGGTATTATCTTGTTGTGGTGGTACTTGTACACTTTAATCAAGCCATGTCTCCATCTTTTTGATAAGGTAATCAGAGAGATCCCTTCCAGGCTTTCACTAGAGAGACATTTTCTCTCATCCTCTCTCTGACCTGTCTCCAACTTTTCCCATTTAAAATACAAGCACCAGAACTCTTTGCACTCTGCCAACATCAGTCTTACCAGAGCAATGGGCAGAGATAAGATCAGGTCCCCACTTCTAGTCACTACTTCCCTCTTCATACATCCATGTATCACATCACCCCCTTTTGCTTTACAGTGGGTGCTTGTATCGCCGCTCTTAACTCAGTCTGTGGCCCCTGATCTCCATGGCTGCCTGCCTGCATGGATTCCCTGTTCCTACAGGACTGTCTGTGATAAGACAAACCTCTAAAACCAGGTCTTCTGCACTGCCTGTGTTACAGCATCCTGGCAGCATGTTGCAAAATTAAATCCCTGAGCAGCTCAGGTAAGATTCTTGGGTATGGCATAAATAAGAATTGTTCCTTATAAAATGATAGGAGTGGGATCAGCTTATGGCATTTATTCACCAGTATGAATCTGTAACTAAATCTTCCAGGTCTACAACATGTGAAATGCATTCTGCTATAGTACTGTTCTCATATACGACATCTTGCAACTGCTGCAACCAGTGAACACATGTCAACTGCTTCCTACTGCTACTGACAGTATTTTCTCATCTTGAAGAAAAAAAAAAAAAAAGAATCAAGTCTAACCTGTCTTTCCAACAACAATTTTCTGCTTATTAAAATCTGAGAACTGCTGCATGGATTTCAGCTTCATAGGCAGAAAGTATCTCATTCATCCCAAAGGCAAGTGTAGCCTGTGTGGCTAAGCCAGCATTATGAAGGGTTTTTTTAAGTCAAATCAGAGCTATTCTTTGAGGGGTTATTGTGCAATCATCAAGGCATTTTTCATGCTGGCAAGAAAAGACACAAAGCAAACTGATCTGACGCATTTTAACAGGTATTTTTTAGATATGTAGATTGAAAGAACAGTCCTGAAACTTCTACATAATTGATCCTTACATCTTTGGTCCTACTGATTTTGATGAGAATCTGCTGAGGAAAGAATTACGGGGTTTGACTTTTACTCCTGTTTTTTTTTTTTCCATGTAAATATGAGATCACATTGATGTCATAATACCAAAAAATCAGTCTTGTGGGCTCATTAATAGGGGACAAGCATCTAAAAGTCTACAGGTTTCTGTGGCTAGCCAAGGACTGCAATGTAAACCCAACTGCAATGCACATTGATACTTTTAAGAAGTGCACTTAAGTTTGTGTGAAGCTGCTGGATCCCATGCCCAATACACTTTATATTACAGCACAAGGGCTCAAAAACTGCATTTAAAAAAAGACATGGTAGTTCTGAGGAATGCTACAAATTGTATCTGAAACAGCTTTACAGGCTACCTGTGATTAGTGTTGATGTAGGTGTCACTGTCAGGTGTTTACACCAAATTATATGTTTATTATTACCCAAGTGCCAGGAGGAGGGACGCTTCCTGAAGCCCCATGAGACTCTTGGTGAGAACTGAGCACGAGGTTGGGATGTTTGTGGAGACTTGTACCTCTGCAATGTGCATCTCACTGTGGTTTATTTGTGCTGTCCCTGTAACACACCCATTGCTGCAATATGAGAATGCCTCTCAGTGATGCATTAAACTACGAAACTACCTGTCACATGCATTTTGGATGCATATTTGAGTCACAGAACTCATCCCTCTCTGATGGGCAGTCCTGCACGTTCCCATGCAGGCACATTCTCTCTGCACTTGCTGGAAGTTTCAAGCAAGCAAGTAATATGGATTCTGTTTCATATAAACACATCAAGAACACTAACATGAAAATCTGCATTAATAATAGTCTGGCCACAAAGTGTTCTGTAAGCAAAGGGTGGGTTTTATTTTTTTCTGTGAAGGCAGTCGTAGCTGTCCTAGTGGCTGGGTGGCAATAAAGGTGTGTTAGCCCGTGGGAAACCCTACTTGGGGAGTTCCCAGGTAGGTGAGCAAAATGAGGCCACACTGCCTGGGTATCTGCTGGGAGACCAGTCATGTACCTCACCCTGCCAAACACTAGTCTTCCAAAGTACTGGTGACTGCTAGGGGGCTAGAAAACAGAAATAGTGGTTGGACTCCTCAGTCACTTGGAAACTTGGTGTAATTCCTCTAGTGAGAGAGGAACCAAAATAGGTATATGCAAAATGTCAGCTACCAGCCTCAGCCATGCCAGGGAAGCCGGTATGTGGTATTCTGTACATGGATCATATAAAAACACTAGAAGAACCCGGCCAGCAGAGGTCAGATATGGATTTGAACAGTTTGAGAGTAAAATTCATTCAGAGGTATTCATTTAGCTTGATACTGTCTCTTGATAGTTGGGGATGGAGTGTTGTTTGGTGTTAGTCTGCACCCTTGAGCCATTTCAGTTTACTGCTGCCTGTGTGGTATTTCCATTGTTATGATGTTTGCCATATTTCTCTTCCTAAGCACATTTTTCGTCTAATTCTCATATTTTGATGCAGTGATGAAAATTAGGCTCTGTGGAAAACCATAACTTATAAATAAGATGTACAAATTTCTCTTTATAAAGAGAGAGAAGATGTATTCCTTTCCTTTCCTTTCCTTTCCTTTCCTTTCCTTTCCTTTCCTTTCCTCTTTCCTTTCCCTTTTCTCCCTCTCTCTTTACTTCTCTCTTTTTTCTCTGCCTCCCCATTTCTTTGCCTGTTTTCTCAGGCTCATAGGCCTGTTTTGTGAACTTGGGTACACTGGATGACATAGTTACACCCACGGGTTCACCCTCCCTAAAGCCATTCACAGTTGGACTTGCTGCTGCATGTTTCTCTTCTTTCAGAAGCTGAACAAATTGCACAGAAAGAATTGAAACGACTTGGATTTCCTTTCTAGCATCTTCCAACTGCCACAATAACTGAGCATGAGTTATTCTTGCCTTATGCATTCTTCAGACACAGAGAGCAGCACATTACACAGAGGTGGGAAACTAGGGTGGCTTGTCACAAGTGGTAAATACCAGGTGACTGTTTCAGAGGGGCTGTGCACCAAAGCGGGCAATACTGGTGTCCTGGCCAGGGCTGGGACAGTGCCTTTGGGCTTGTGGTGATTACAGGGCTTTCTAAAGATTTGCTTGAAAGTAGCACTGAAGAAAATGAAGACAACATACTAGCCTAAGCATCCCCTTATATACATATGGCAGGTACTTGTAAATATTGTGGCTAGAAGCCAAAGTCATTCTTGTACCCCAACAAGCCAAGTGAAAATGCTTCTGATACACTGGGTGGTTGCCTTTGCATTAACCTCCATCTTTTCTGCAGCCCTTTGTAGAAATATCTATCAGCAATAGTTTTAAAATTCACATGGCACCTTTCCAAGGCAGCTATTTCCCACCTAGTTCAGATTCAGCATCTTTAGTAAGAATCATAGAATCACCTCAGTTGGAAAAGACCTTTAAGATCATCGAGTCCAACCGTTAACCTAGCACTGCCATTCCACTACTAAAAGGCTGCAGGTGAACTGTTTTTCAGGAGTACTCAGGCCAGGAAAGAAAGCACAGCCCTGGGTAAATGGTTGTTTTCATCAGGAGCATCCTAGCAGGAAAGATAGTTGTTCACCTTTAAACCATGTTGTATTTGTGTTCACGACAAAATCTCCAGATTTCAAGAATCAGAAGAATTAGGAGGAATTAATTTGGAGGAGTAGACCTCTAGACAGCTGGTGAGGGTTTTTTCCAGTTGAGTCTCACTTTCAGAGAGTTCCCAGATTTTTGTTTCACAGAAAGTAAGGTTCAACACAACTAGGAATAGCAATCCTTGACATTTTAGAGGAATGCCATAGGAATGTTGGGGTGAGAGGGAAAAAAGGACATTGAGACCTGTTGGATTGTGGTGTATTGTTAAGCAGCTCTTGCTGCAGGGAGCTCAAAGAGAAAAGACAGGTAATTCTTCTTCTAAATATCTTATTATTCATCTGAAAATGTTTTTTATGTATATATGAGTACTGCCCACAGACCTCAATCTGCACTAGGAGTACTTTGTTGAGTGAGTAGGGAGAGTCCCTCCTCTGGAGAGCTTGCAGTCCAGATAGATAGACAAGAGGAATGAAGGCTAAAGGTGGAAACAAAGTCAACAGCAAAGCAGTGTGCTAGTCAGACAGGACAACCCCCTTGTCCTGTACTTCCATGCTGGTCTTCTGTAGGCCATGCCTGAAGCACATGAGAGTTCAGATGGATCTAGCTAGTAATAAACAACTCCTGGTTGCATGTAAAGGTCTGAAAATTGAAGTTCTAATAAGTGTTAGAAATGCTTGCTTTACTAATCCTGTATTTTAAGCATTGAAGATTTCTCTAGGACTTACAGTTCCTCTTGCCTCCACTCACAAAGGCTGTACTGTGTGTCAATGTGTGAAGAACAGGTAATATAATTTGCAGAAAGAAACATCTCAGTAAACATATAATTATACCACTTACACTGTGCTTGCTAGAGCCCTGGGAGATACTCTGCTGCTTGAGTTTTTGTAAATCATTGACAATATGGCTGTTTAAAATCCATGCCAGGAGCAACATTGGATCTGTTAACCAGAAAGGGAGGCTTCATTGTCCAAAACGAAAGATGCCTGAAGCCTCAGGGAGCTTTTCACTTTAAGCTGTTGTCCTTCAGTGTTGGTGAATCTGTGTGAGAGATCCAAAACCCAATCTACAGGATCATACTCTTTACTTGTGTAATACATGTGATAGGTATCACTAGTGTAATATGTCTGGCCATGCAGATACAGCAAAGAGACAACCTGGTTGTGAGTTTCTTTGAGCTTTGAGGGTTCTGGAGCCGGTCCTGCATCATGAACAAATCAACAAGGCCCTGCCAGGCCAGGCTAGTGTCAAAAATTCGGCTAAATTGACTGCAAAAGCTTCCAGTATAATACTAAATGTGTTATCTGTATAATCACATATTTCTCCCTGGGAGTGCACTTCTTGACATAGTTCTGGCCCTTTAACACAACGACAAGAACAGCTGCTTTTCATAGCTAGGTAAATACTCCTAAAGAATCCTCAAGTTGGGAATATTTCTTTGAAAATAATCACAAAGTATACTCATTTTGGCTGGGATAGAGTTAATTTTCTTCCTAATAGCTGACATAGTGCTGTGTTTTAGATTTAGGATGAGAATGATGTTGATAACACATTGATGTTTAGTTGTTGCTAAACAGTGTTTAAAATTAAGCCAAAGACTTTCATCTTCCCAGGGCCTGCCAGAGAGGAGGCATGAGTCTTCTACAGGAGGTGCACAGGCTGCTGGGAGGGAACAAGGCCAGGACAGCTGACCCAAACTGGCCAGAGGGATATTTCACACCATATGGCATCATACTCAGTATATAACTTGGGGGAAGCTGGTCAGGGCATGGCCACAGCTCAGGAACTAGCTGGGCACCAGTTAGCAGGTGGTGAGCAATTGTGTTGTGCATCACTTGTTTTGTATTTTTTAATTAATATTATTATTGTCCAGCCTTTTCAGTAATTTTAAACTGATTTTACCTCAATCAAAATTTTTCCTTTTTTTTTTTTTATTCTATCCTCTATCCCACTGTGGGAGTAAGTGAATGAGTGGCTGTGTGGTTGCTTTAGTTGCCTGTTGGGTTAAACCACAAGACATGGGAATGACTATTCTATTGGGAAAAAGAATGTTGGTTGTAGAGAAAGTGATCAAGTAGTGTGTCTACAGGAGAGTCAGAAATGGCCATAAACAAGTGGAATTTTGCCCAGATAGCCACACAAACTCTTTCACCTTCTTTGCATTTTTAGAAAGATTAGGAAAAAAAATAAAGCTCAGAACATGGTTGCCTTCAGTTATCCTGTTAAATGATGCTTACTCAGTGAAACACTTGCTTGTTCTCAATTTACCAAAACAACTGAAAAGTAAATACTGCTCCTTTGATGAGATTCAAAATGGTGGGCCTTTGCTTTGGTGGTCATAAAACAAAGGAGCCAAATGTGCTTGGACACTAAAGATACCTTGGCATATTTTTGTCAGAAGACACATGATATTTTGGGTGTGCAAAATAATTTCAACTGTCAGCCTAGAATTCCTTGCAGATGGAGAGTGATGATAAATCTCTCCACTTCCCTGCATGGTTTAGGGTTGCTGCATGCTGTTTGAACAGCTGCGTTTGTCCCATCGCTGAAGGTGGCTGCAAGGAGGAGGAAGCAATCCAAGTATATATCAATTGAAAGTGACAGACAGGATGAGTTACTGGGTTTCTTTTCACTGATAAATCCTTGTTTCTGTTAGTGATACTGAACATGCTGTCATGACAGAAGAGTTTCAGCAACTCATCATAGTGCTCAGTGTATCTGTCATGTAACAGAAAGGCTTCTATTCCTGTCCCAGCTCAAATTGCCTAATACACAAATCTCTCAAACTCCCTTTAAACCCCCAAAAGGCCAGTCTCATGGAGCAAACTCCACTGCTGTGTGGCTTGGGTAACTTCCTATTTACAGCTTTTTCCTAACTGGAGAATTCCCATAAAATCATTCAGTAGATATGTGACATGTAGCCCCTTCTTAGAGGGCTTGTATAAAGTACTTGTGATTTCCCCTATACTTAGCAGCCTTAAAGTTGTGATGTTCAAAGCCATTATTTATTGCCAAATGCCTCAAGTGATCCAAGAAAGCATGATTTCTTCCAAGAGAGGAAAGTCTCTTCAGTCTAATGTCATGTTGCTACAAGACTGAAGTCCAGGCAATTCCCTGCACAGCGAGCACACCTCCATGCTGAATACTCTTTTCAGAGGAACTGCTCAAACACACCACTTATTTGCTCCAGGGAACCTTACTGATTGGCAGTGAACATCTCCCTGGAGCTGCACTTGATTCAATCCATGACTGAGACATGACAGTGGATTTAAACAATTTTAGTTGGGACTGTGGTGGTGCCACCCATCTGGTCAACAACAAGTTGTTGCAGAGTCCTATTTTCCATCTAATTACTATTAAAGCATGCCCAGAAAAACAGCTGACAAACTTTACATATCTGAATTTGTATGGTATGAGATCACAGAATCACAGAATGTTAGGAGTTGGAAGGGACCTTGAAAGATCTTCTAGTCCAACGCCCCTGCCCAAGCAGGATCATCTAGATTAGGTCACACAGGAATGTGTCCAGATTGGTCTTGAATGTCTCCAGAGAAGGAGACTCCACAGCCTCTCTGGGCAGCCTGTTCTAGTGCTCTGTCACCCTCACAGTGAAAAGGTTCCTCCTTATATTAAGATGGAACTTTCTACGTTCCAGCTTGGACCCATTTCCCCTTGTTCTATCACTAACCAACACCGAGATCTGTCATTTCTGTCTTTCAGTGCTCCATGGAAGCAGAGGCCCACAAACCCAATGCTGCTGGCCCTTAGGACACTCACAGCTCCCAGGTAGAACATCGTGATAATTTAATACACTGAGACTTACCAAGGATAGTGATGAGCTTGTGGAGCTACAGTGTACATCTACAGGAGCACATGGCAAATTAACACTGACACACAGAGACAGGCAGGCTTTGCATGTGTCTGATGGCTTTTCATCTCAACATTTAAAAAAAAAAAAAAAGAAAAAAGAGGTTCTGATAGTTTAGGAAGCAATAAACTTTATTAATCCTGTACTATTTCCAGCAGTTCATCTGCTGAAGGCCAGCAGATGCAACAGTCCTAGATGACAGAAGTCCCTGTTGTTCTCTCTCTGCTTCTCCCTGATCAGGTCCATGAGGCAACTCCAGCCCCTTCCCTCCCAAAGTTCACTGCTGACGAACTGTTTTGCACCAGGCATTGAACAACTTTTCTGTCATTGCCCCTTCTTATAAAACCAAGGAGATTCAGCAATCCCAGCTGGTCAGTCCCATGTCATCACATTATTCCCTCCTCCTGGAAATCGAGCTCAAAATCAAATCTGAAAAATGGCAAAGCCTCCTCTACCCTACATCCATAAAGTGACATTTGCTCCAAGATCCTATTGACCAACCGATGGCACAGAAGGTGCTGCACAGACATCCAGAGAAAAGGGACAGGCATTCCTTCACAACATTCATTGTCTTCTGAGGGCAGTATAGATTATTGAATTCTAGTCTTAACACAGTCATCTGAAAGCCTGAAGAAAATTATTTTTTTTCTGCAAAACCCTTTTGGTCAGAAACAAATTGAATTTTCTACATGTATGCTGAATATTTCTTCAGTTTAAAGAAACCGTGAATGTCTAGGCTGCACAGGAAGACGAGCAGAGACTTTACCCTAAAAGAGCTGAAGGGTTATCAAAAGAAAAGAAAGTTCTGATTTCAAGAAAAAAACTACAATAGCAATGCAACTGTGCAGCCTGTTTCACAGTGCATTTCACATATTTTCAAAGTCCATGTCAATCTGACAAGCCTCCAAAAACTTCAAAGCCATTTATGGTGTGCCCTGTTAAGTACTGGCAGTATAAATATTATGGATATTTAGTTTCTGGCACAGTAATTTGGGTATTGGATCTTAAATGAATGAAAATTCTAACTAAAACCCCTTAATTGAAGCACATTTGCATTTCAAAGATGTTTTAAAATCAGAATCTGGATTCAGATCTGACATATACCACCAGAGTGGACTTACTACAACTCCCACCGTAAATGCTACATACACTTTGGAATATATTCTGTTTTAAATCAGAAGCTAGAAAGCAAAGCAAAGGGTATTTCTCAAATGACTGACTTAGATAGATTTGGTGCATTTTATATGTAGAGATAAATCCTTTATCCCATTTTGCAATATTTTATTTATATAACATGCAAAAGGTTATTTTGCATCATAAAAGAAAGCTAAAAGACAAAACTAAGCAAAGCTGACCAAAGCTGAAAAACAGGAAAGCCACTGGGGAAAGACAAAAAAGGAATTCTAGTTATTTTACATAACAGATGGCAGCATAACAGAAAGCAGCTGATGCTGGTAGCCTAAGGGAATTCTCCCGTGTCAGAAGAAAAATTAAATCTAGGATATACAGCACCCCCATGAAATGAATTTCATAAAAAGAATTTTTTTTTTTAGATATACATGCATGGGCATATAGATGTATATAGACTTGTGTATAGTTGTAGAGACATTTATGCTTCGAGGGAAAAGAGGCTAAAAATTATGACATGTATGAAATTATTCCTTACCTGCTACAAAGCTTTTACTGCTCTTTTCTTTGGGGCACCTTGTTTCTCTCTGTCTCTATTAAACCTTAAGCCTTTCCACTCTTCTCTCCACATCTCTCTGTATATCCATCTGTATGCTCATTTGACTTCCCATTTTCCTGTACTTTTTTCCATCTTTTGCTTCCATTTTATTCTGCCACTGAATATAGGCCCCCACATACATTGCACCCTCCTGCCATTCTCCTTGTAAAACCTTTTTCCATGCTGCTCTCCTGCTGGGAAGTACAGCTTGCCCTGAAAAGTAAATCTCACCCAGTCTGCAGATCCCACCAAGCCCACGAGGGCAGAGCCATCCAACAAGAAGGGCAGCTCCTCATCTCTCTAAGCTGCCTCTGCACACACAGGGAGCTTTCAGGGTGATTTGTGTTGTCTGTTCAGACCAGAGGTACCTAATGGATGACTTTTGGCATCTGCATATCTTGCCTGGGCAATTCAACCACTTTAAGGCCCACTCTCAGTGACCTTTTTCCTATGAATGGTGAATGAAACAGTCTCAGTGGCAGCATCACTCTCCGACTCTGCTTGTTCCAAACTGGCTTGCCCAACTACCCCCTGTAAGAGACTGACTGTAGAACGGGACACACCCATCACACTAGACTTAAGGCTTAAGCCAAAGCACTAAGGCAAACAATTTGATTTGCCTCACCAGAAGGTCTGATAAAGCAGAGTACCATAAAAACTGACTGAGACATCTGAATCAAAATCTCTTATCTGAACAAGGAATACAGTGTACAAAGGAAAATACGCTGAGGTGAGGAAGCCCTGAGAAAGGACAGCACAGAAAAGAGGAAGAACATAATTAATTTCATGCAACAGTGCAGACTAGTGCTGCTTGGAGGTTTATGGGCACAAGTAATTTCAGGCTACATGTGTATGAATGTCTGCTCCCGTGTGCAAGGTTTGTGGTCTGCCATTTGGGTTATAAGGGAAAAAGAGCTGCTGACCCAGTGCCACTTGACCTAGCACTGAACATAACTCTGCTATGACTGTTAATGTATGACTAGTAATTATTTCTCCTGGGTTTATCATTGCACCAAAAAAGAAAAGTGATTATTATTAACTATATTCTCCAATCATATTGAAATAAATGTGTTATTTTTTCCCCCAAGGATTCAATTCGAAGCAAATCAAAACCAGCCAAAGAAGGAAGCTTTGCCATTTTGAGAGCAATTTCTCTAAGACATCAAAAAGAGATGAAATATTAGCAACCTGAGAAGAAAATAGATGGGATCAGAATAAAAATCCTGATGTGAGCCCTCCTAAATGGAAATTCTTCCATTCAAGTCCCAAGAAGTGGTATATTGTGTGATAGTTCCATTTCATTCCCTCTTCCAATTAGTGTCCTCATCTCAGACTCCTCAAGCCACGTGTTGGGTGACAAAAAGGACTGTGGTGGTTTCACCCTGGCTGGAGGCCAGACTCCCACCAAAGTCGCTCTAGCACTCCACCCAAGTTGGACAGGGGAGAAAATACATGTTGAGAGGCTTTGCAGTCGAGACAAGGACAGGGAGAGATCATTCTGCAATTAGAGTCACGGGCAAAACAGACTCAACACAGAAGAAAGGCAAGAAACACACAGAGAAACCAGAGTTGGATAATGAGAAGTACAAACAGTTCTTAAAACACCCCCCTCACACACACACATACACCCCTCCCTTCTTTGCAGACTTGACTTTATTCATGATTGCTCCTTCCCAGGATGGCACGGGGGAAAGAGGGGGGAATAGGGAATGGAGCCTCCAGTCTTTGGTCAGTTCCTCAGGAGTTGTTCTCCTTCTTTGGGAGGAAGGGAGGGCGGGCATTTCTCACACTCTTTCCCTGCTCCAGCGTGGGGTCCCACCCATGGCAGACAGTCCTCCACGACCTTCTCCACGCGAGTCCTCTCCCACGGGGCATCAGCTCTTCACCAACTGCCCCAGCGTGGGTCACTGCTGTGAAGCCATTGAATGTCTCTGAGTCTCCCAGTCCATAAGTGAACCATTAACCCTCATCAGTGATTAGAGGATCCACTCCTGTGTTTCACACTCTCTATTAGCAGGGCACTGGTTTCTAGTGGCAATGCTGCATGTTCAGTGCAGAAGTCAGAAGTATCCCTCCTCTGGAGGGATACCATAACCTGTGGAGTGTGATGAAGATGGGGGAAACCAACTTGCTGATGGCCCAACAACATCCACCATCTCAGGAACCCTGGGGACTGTGGGACTAAATACAAAGGAACTTGAAGCAAGGAATATGATTAAGACTAATAGCTCTAGATTTTCACCTTTATAAGACTGTGTCACAAGTTCAACAGAGGATTTACATTTTGATATCACCTGAAATATTGTCCTGCCAACCTGCTGCTTCACTCCTCAGTAGACTCATCTACCACATATGTTGTTGTGAGCCATGGCTCATTCTACTTCCTTTCAATTAATTAGACCATTTATATTTAATTAGACATATTAAGCTAGTAAATGCCTAGGACCTTTCAGTGCCACAAGGCCTGCATGCGATAGTCTACATCCATACTATCAGCCTCTGGTAGCCACTACAGCAAGGTGTCACAACCAAACAGCCTACTGGGAATGCTCCTCGACCCATATTCCTGAGTTATGTGCCTGGCCAAAGCCCCACCAGAGACCATTCAGTTTCACAAAGAAATATTCCCTGGAACTGTAGATTTTCTCATACAAGTTTATAGCCAGTCTATATATCACAAATTGATTGGTGAGGCTTAACAGGCATCAGATTCTGACTTCACCCCACATTCCTCCTCACTAATGGGCATTAGATATTTCATTTTCCCAGAGTAAGTACCACACGTGAACCCCCTCAGGCACAAAGTCAGTAGGTTGTTCTCTGCATGTCATATGCATGAATTTATGATTAGTGCATGACAGCTGACAGAGGACCACATGCAGAATTCAGTGTTCAGGGGCGCTGTGTGCATTTCTGACTTCTGGGAAACTCTGCTCCATAAATTAATGCAGTACACAGACCCTTCAATATGAGCAATATTTTATTTCTGACATTTAGAGCAGCATGATTCAGTACTTTGCTTCAGCTGTTCCAGAAAATGCAGTTAAGAACAAATTGGTGGCTTGATCTTCTGTAAGATGGGATGGTGAAGTACTTTCTTCATAGCAATGGGAGGGCTGTTCAGATATTGTATATCTATAGTAGCAAATCAGCACTACAATGAGACATGCTAGAACATGCAGACTTAAATGTAAAGAATGGAAATATGCACTGATGAGTTCTGCTCTCTCCAATCTACCCTTCAAGCAATCCCATGCAAGATGCAAAAGGCTCAGCCAAATACACAAAGCTTAAATGAAGTCAAGGGGCCTGATCCTACCCCAGATATCCTGTGCTGTTTTAGGCTGTTTCACAGAATCACTGGGACAGGAAGGACCCTCTGGAGACCATATGGTCCAACATCCCTGCTCAAAGCAGGGTCAGGATTTCCCCATCTAACCTGCATGTTCAATATTTATTTGCTTCAGCAGTTCACTGAAGTCTACAAAGATCCCTGAGATCCTTTAAAGGAAAGTGCTACATAAGTAAAATGCATGTGACAACTCTCTAGATATTTATCTAGGCAACTTTGGTACCTACATGCTTAAGAGTGTGTTTATGTGTGCATATATATGTATCCTGAGGATGTTTGCATGAGTCAACATCCTTGTCCTGCTCACAACTTATATCATGGTTCCTGCTGTTATTTATTTGTGCTACCACAGTAGAGTTCTAGAATAGAGTTAAGCTTTCTTGCTTACTCCTGTGTGGATACTCAGCATTTGCCATCTGATATACTTTTGTGTTTCTCAAGATATCTAAGCAAAGGGGTATCTTCTCCTAGTCCCTGCTCCTCCAGTACCACCTCACATTTACCAGGGAAGGACGCCGTGAGTCCTTGGTACAGCCTGAGTGAATTAGGTGTAGTCTGAGTATGCTGCTGGTTTGGGCAAACAAATACACATGGATGACAGACCTTAATGCAGATAAGCTTAGGCAATAGCACAGTGCCTGTCATTTCACACCAGGGAGCGCCTGAGCAGATGAAAGACCCTTTGCTCAGGTCCCTCGGGAGATGTGGGTCTCCAGCACTACTTTAGGCTGTCTGGGCCTCTGAATCACTAACAGGAAGTGACATCTGGAATAGAGATAACTAAAGTCTTTCTAAGCTTGGAGCCAGGTTTTGGAGATGTAGACTAGTACCTAGGGAGGAAGAAGGCCAGACGTTTTTTGCCTGCCTTTTGGTTTGAACCCACGCAGGCAGAGACAGGTCCTGAAGCTTGGCCATAGGGCCAACTTTATACAAGGCACCATGATGTTTGGATCACATTTTTTTTTCACTCCTACCTCTAAAAAGGTAGTGGGAACCTAATTTCTGTGTAGGGACGGATCAGATACTGATCATTTCAACAGTGAACATGTTTGGAAATGACATCCACAGCCAGATCTGCAGATCTGCACACCTTAGTGTGCCAAAGCAAACCTTTGCAAAACACAGAAATAAGATGGGGTGTATTTGAATTTTTTATTTACTTTTTCTCATGAACAAAAGATGTACATACTCTTACATACCCAAGCAGAGTGAATCGGGCCAGCTGAGCAAGTTTAGTCTAGCAAACACCATTTTCTGTGGATCCTAAAGAAAATCTCCTCTGGAGTACATTGAAGAGCTGCAGAAATAGATGTTTTAAAGGCTGCTATCTGGCCACAGTGGTCCATATGTGTGTATTTGAATGGGATGGAAGAAGAATGACTATTATTCTCCTGTGTTATTGCAGAAGCTTTAAGCAGAATTTCATTTCTTACACTGCACACTCCTGCTGCCATCGTGGCTGTGGTGCAACATCTGTAGCACCATCAGTCACAAGGAGTCACAAATATTCCCTGCAATGAGGAACATTGTAAATAAAATCAGCACTAGAAAGTATCCAAAACATAATAACCTTCTCTACACAGATATTAATGAGTCCAGTTGGGACAGCAGTCTGGGCAACTGTGGGGGAGTGGGTGTCTGTGATACTGCTGGACATATGGGTGAAAACAAAGAAAAGAAAGGAAAAGAGCAAACAAGCAAGGAAAACCTTCCAACTGGGAAAGTGTTTGAGGGTGATGGGTTCCAAATCCAGTCAGCAGATCACTGGCAGTTCACAGAGCTATCATATGAAGGCAGTTGAACCAAATGGTTTTGATTTAATTTTTTAGTGAAAGACTTGGTGAGGAAATTGTTGTGAAATAGCAATGGCTGACTTTACTAAGTCAATGCAGTACAGCTGGGGACTGTCTTAGGGGTAATGAGCTGAGAAATGGCAGAGACTACAAAAACTATGACTGGTTCTGAAGCAACAACTCCTTCTCTTCTTCTGCTGTATCATTGTCTTCCTGACTTCTCTGTTTCTTTTCCCCTTGCTCAGCCTTAGTGAGTGATGCTGAATTATTTCCACTATGTCACAAATGTCACGGATTTTGTCTTCCAGTTTGCTTCTCATTTCCATTATTACTCTATTAACATGCATTGGAACTGCTGCTCAAATAAATGTCTTGCAACCTCCTGCATAGATTGGATACTAAAATCCTTGTTTTATTTAACATGTTTAGACATATCATGTTCTTTAACTATATTTTATCTGCTTCCTGATAAATCACACTATAACATTTTAATCTCCAAGGGAAAGGTCCATTCCATCAGATCAAGTGAGTAGCACTGAAAGCACTGCATATTAGAGGGAGTGAATATGTCCTGCATGGAACACAGAGAAGGTGAGCTAACTGCCCTTCACAATTTCTAATTCTAGTGTGAAATCTGAATTTTCATTTCACATCTCATTTCCAGTGCTCCCATTTGGGGACTGTTCTCGGAAACAGAACCTGCACTGACAAATGGAGAAGACAGAAACTTTTCATTTCAAAACTTTATAAACAGCTGAATAAAAACCCACAGAAGAGCAAAAAAATAAATATTTTTCTCCCATGACCATAATTTCCCTGCTCTGATATTGCCATACTAAAGCCTAGTCGTTAGCTACTACTAACGATGCCAAAACCCCTTGGGAACGGACTACTCCATCTGGTAGTTTTTCTGCTGTCATTTGGGATTACTTCTTAGAATATGCTGAGTTGGATATCCTGAGTTGGAAGGGACCCATAAAGATCATTGAGTCCAACTCCTGGCTCCACACAGGGCCAGCCAAGTCAGAGCATGGGACTGAGCACATTGTCCAGACACTTCTCTACCTCGGTCATGCTTGGTGTTGTGACCACTTCCCTTGGGGAGCTAGTTTTGCTTTGTCATCTCATGTTGGACCTCTCTTTGGCCAGTCACCTAATGCCAAAATCCCCAAACTTATAGTTTAAGCCTATATTTCAGCCTACACTTCAGACACTTGAGACATCCTGTGGGTTTTAAACCAAGATGAGTAACTCAGATGTCTCTGCATCCAGCCTCAGCTGTGGCAGTGTTTATGAAAATGTCCCTCCTCTCAGAAGACATTACCCTGGGGCATGTACAGCCTGAGGACAGCAGGCCTGACTCCTGGCAGGACAGCTGGAGCTCCTTCATGTGAAAATGGCTGACATATTCCCCCTTTTCCAAAGAGGAGGACAAGAAGTTGAACCTGCACAAGAGGAAGCATTTTGTTAAGGCACAATATGGGAAAGTGCTGTCATCCCTTAAAATCACAGAGCCTCCCCCCATTTGATTAATCTCCAGATAGGAGCACAAGGCAGGCAATATTACCCCTTTCACACATGGGTTCAAGTTTGTATTTGGGTGCAAGCATATCCAGCCACATTGCTATGGGTCAGCACCAAAACTCCTGGCTGCAGACAAGGTCTCTGCAGTCACAAACCGCTTCAGCAGTTTTTCATCTTTCCAGGACTCATCTCGGTGCTGGGGAGCTGAATGATCTGTAGTGTTCTGAAGGAAACAGTCTTAAACCCCAGGACACCACCAGCCTTTTCTGTATTTTGCATAGGCTTCATAAAAACCAAGTCAGAAAAAAATTATTTATAGTCCTGAGCGCTGCTCACTTTTGGTTTGGACCCAGACCTTCCAGTTTGCCTCTGCCATGAGGTTTGGTGGTTTGAACACAGTTTGAGCACCAGGGATTTCTGATCCCAGCTGCGCTACTAACCCCTTGTGTGGCCCTGGGTGAAGCAGCGACCTGCTCAGTTCCCATCTGCAAAACAGAGTTTGTAGGTCCTGCTCACCTACATTCTCTGGGTATTGAAAAAGCCAATTAATTTACCTATGAGGAGGTTTTGATATTCAGAGTGCTTTATAAGTGCTAAGTGATGATTAAGACCATCTACAGACCTTGTACATGAGGTTGTTACTTGGAAGTCTGGGAAAGAGCAAAAAGTAACATACATGCAGCAAAGAGCAACCTCTTACTGGAAAGAAAAAGGCAGGTTGAAGGAAGAAGAACTTTCCCAGGGCAGGCACTAAGTTAGAAGTGCCATTTCAGAGCCATTCAGCCCCAAAGCTGCCTCATCCTCAGGCTCTGGGCATGAACATGAGAGTGTGCAGAGGTACAAATGAGGTTAGAGACCTGAGAAGTTACTGAGGAGGCTCTGTAGCTGGCCCAGAAGGTGCCTGAGCATACCTGGAATGGGGTCAGTGTGCACCCCTTCCTTGTGCTGGAGCAGCAGACTTGGATTTCATGGAGGCTGTAATTTTGCCTGCTGCCACAGCTAGATCCTAATAACCAAACCAAAAAGGGAATTTTTACGCCATCCGAGGCATTCCTGGTCCCCCTCCGCATCTAGTGAAAACTTAATAGCGTGAGAAAATGCCTTCCTGCAGCGTATTGTAAACCGCATGCAGAACAGGAGCAGATGGAGGGGGGCTGTCCTCTGCCTGGCAGAGGGGCTCCACCAAGGTGCTCCCTGCTGAAGGATGGAAGAGAGAGAAACACCACCTTTGGGGGGTGCAGTCGTTAGCTGATGAAGGCGAAGCCAGCAGAAATTGCAGAGGTCTGCAGGGTAATAACTCTTGATGCTTGGAGGAACGTAAATAAAGGGAGAGCTGCTTTTCCAAAGCCTTTCCCCCATACAGATGGTAGCAGTTAAGATTCCTGCAGGAGCCAGGAGCTGCAAAGTTAACACATCTGGAAGTTTCCTGATGCCTGGAGTCAGGCGGTGGCAAACAATGCTTGCTGGGCTGAGCAGGCTCTGCTCGGGTGTTTTTATTGCGCTTGGATTGATTTCAAGGTCTGCTTCGTGATTAGTTGCACTTTTAACAATAAAGTTCAAAACACTTCCCAGGAAGTTTGGGGAAGGCAGAGTGCTTTGGTGGCACCAGAAGCTCAGTGAAGTTTTCATTGCGGTGGCCCCTGGTACAGCCTGCGTTCGTAGCAGCTTCATTTGACGCGGGATCCTGCAGAACCATTTCATCACAGAGAGGGTGGCAAGCGATATGGTGTTTCTCCTCCTCCAAAACCTCTCTGACATCTGCCAACACGTCAGCGTGGCAGCAGGTGCTGGCCAGGCTCTCCCCTCACCATCTTGTTCGTGAAGTTAAGTCTGAGGTCAGGCCAGGGCTGTAACTGTCATCTGCCCCATGGAAATTCTGGTAAGGATGAGTCTTGCATCTTCCCAGTGTGCTCCTGCCCATCTGTCCCAGGGTCAGCCTCACTTTTACCCACAATTAAAACACAAATGAGAATCTTTCAGGGGAAAAAAATAAAGAAAAAAATAGATAATCACATCCTTGGGAGTCAAAAGACATTTCAGAGAACTGAAGCTACACTATATGAGATTATTTTTGCAATATAATGATGGTGGAGAGGTCAGAGGCAGGGCTGATGGTTCGCCCCAGCCAGAGCTGAACACCACACAGCTGCTCTCTCTAAAATGTTGGAGGTGGAAAGATAGAAAGGAAAACCAACGAAGAAAAACAAACCTCACGGGTTGGGATAAGGATAGTTTACTGGGACAGTAGAGAAATAACAATGGTAAGACTTTATAATGAAATATATAAGGATGATTATACAAGATATGATCTCTCTCCAAACTGTACACCCCAAGCCTTACAGCTCAGAGCTCTCCCAGAACCAAATTGCCCCCAAAACCGCATGACCTGAAGCCGAGCCCCTCCCATCCCCACTTATACCATTCCCATTTATACTGAGCATGATGTAACTGGCATGGAATACTCTCTTTGGCTGGTTTGGGTCACCTTGTCCTGGCAGTGTCCACTCCCAGTTTCCTGGGTGCCCCCCACCTTCTTGTTATGAAGAACTGAGAAGTCCTTGACTGCTTGGCAACAACTAGAAACTTCGGGGTGTTATCAGTGCTGGTCTCATCCTAACTCCCAAACACGGCATTCCACCGGCTGCTAGAACAGAATTTAACTCTATCCTAGCTGGAACTAGGACACTGACCAAAGGAGGAAGAGTGTTTTCACTCTTGTAGGCTTGATGGCTTTGCTGTAAAAACAAGTATCTATCTGTGGTACAGAAATGGCCATTTGCTTGACATGCTGTTACTAATGGTGCGGGTACACAAATTACGCTGAGAGGAACTGGAGTGGACTGAACACAGCCCTGGAAACCAGGATCATGGTAATTTGTTAACATGTAACCAAAGAGTCTGTGAAGGGTCTGTTGCACATCTCTTACAACCCCTCTAGGGCTTCTGCATGAGATACTGTGGACCAAAACTCACATACCCACAAAACGTCTCCCTGCAGCCACTCACTCATGCCCTCAAGGTGTGCACAAGGCTGTTTAGCACTCTGTTAGCACCCAAAGGTGCTGTGGGAGCTGGTGAGGTACCTGGCTCATGGCAGTAGCTCTCTGCAAGCATCCTCTTCACTCCAAAAGACAGAGGTTGTTTTTTATGTACAAAGATCAGCCAGATAAATGAGAGAAGACCACTGAAGCTGAACCACTGGGAAATTTCACAGGCAGTTGGCAAGGCGGGGGATGGGGGGCTGCAGGCACCGTGTGTTTGTCTTGGCAACATCTGCAAGCAAGGCAGCACCACACAGAGGCTTCCAGGTTGGGTCATGTCAGCACAATGCAAAACCCATAGGTCCCTGCCACCATGAGGCATTGCTGTACACCACACGCTGAAGTGAAAAGATGTTGCAGATGCATGAGAAGCAGACAGCAGATTTGTCATCCCGTGGGCTTGTGGTGGGCTCTTGGTGTCCTTGGGCTTCTGGTATTTACCTCCTCTATCTGGTACATCTGAAAAAACACCCCGATTGGCAATCATCAAGTCGGATGCGCTGCTGGTTTATTTTACAACACATCCAGAGTGCTGCTCCCTTTCTCCTCCACCCTCTTCGTTTCCTCTACTAGACTGACTATGCATCTTGTCTCAAGTCAGGACCTGATTTGGCAGATAACTACTTGCTAATTTTTAATACACTGCAAGTCATTGTGTTGCAATCGCAGCTTGCTGTATGCAAAGCTCATCACATGTGCAGAAAGAAGAAGGGCTGCATGCTCTGAAATGCCAGGACAGGGGCCAAGCCTCCGCTGCAGGAGCTGATTGAGAGGCATCTCTTCCAAACTGCTACCTCCAATGCTTTTTTGGCTACAACACCCAATGTGAGATTTGGCTAGGGGAGCTCTGGGCTGCTGTCTGCAATGCTACTGTATTATTTCATCTTTTGTTGGCACCCTCTGTCTCTTTTGTAATCTCACTTTGCCTCTCCACTTTGCGGGTAGGCTCTTTGCTCTGTTTTTACAGGGCACCAAGCACGTCGGGGCTGGGCGCGGGGTTGATGTCCCAGCGAGTACCTGCAGGTCAGTGCAGCTGACTGAAATACCATCTGGAGAATGTACCTCATCTTGGTGATGGGGTGGCACAGCGTGTGCAGCAGGCTGTGCGGTCACTGCTTGCAAATAATGGTTTCCTCATTATTTTTAGCTATCTGTCCAGCATGAGCAGATGCCTTAACAAGGTGAGGTCTGGAGCATATGGGTTGTTGGATGGTCAACACCACTTCAAAAATGCTCTTCGGCTGCAGTGTCTGGATGAGCGTTCGTGGCCAAAGCAGCCAATGGAGTCCTGGGGTGTATTAGAAGGGGGGTAGCTAGTAGGTCAAGAGAGGTCCTTCTCCCTCTCTACTCTGCCCTGGTGAGACTGCAACTGGAATATTGTGTCCAGTTCTGGGCCCCTCTCTTCCAGAAGGACATACAACAACTTGAGAGAGTCCAGCACAGGGCCACCAAGATGGTGAAGGGAGTGGAACATCTTCCTTATAAGGACAGGCTGAAGGAACTGGGTTGCTTTAGCTTGGAGAAGAGACTGAGGGGTGACCTCATTAATATTTATAAATATATAAAGGGTGAGTGTCAGGAGGATGGAGCCAGGCTCTTCTCAGTGTTGGCCAGCGATAGGACAAGGGGCAATGAGTCCAAGCTGGGATATATGAAGTTCCATGTGAATATAAGGAAAAACTATTTCACTGTGAGGGTGACAGAGCACCGGAACAGTCTGCCCAGAGAAGTTGTGGAGTCTCCTCTGGAGACATTCAAGACCAATCTGGACATGTTGCTGTGTGATTTATTCTAGGTGATCCTGCTCAGGCAGGGGCGTTGGACTAGATGGTCTTCCAACACCTAACATTCTATTATTCTGTGATTCTGTGATGAGGGTATTCATAGAGGGACTTACCCAACTTAGTGCCACCAAAGGGCCTATCTCCCATTATACCCCTCTAAAAATCCTTAGGCTAGATTTTTGTCCAGCGGCAAGGCCACCCCGCCAAGGGACTGGTGCCTGCTGTGCATAGGTGCAGCACAATGAACAGCTGGGCCTGTGGGTGCTACCACAGCACTGGCAATCATGGCAAAAATAACACCAGTGACTGCTCTGAAACCAGGGTGCTCAGCTGTCAGCTTATGTCTCCCTCCCTACTTCATTCCTTGTGTCCTCTTCACGTGCAGCCTGAAGGCACCAGTCTCTGAGGGCTGAGGCTATGCTGTATGCTACTTTACATATATATCAAATAAGAAATGAACAAGGAAGGGATTTTCCTGAGACAGATCAAACTTCTTACCAGAGGCATATATCAGCAATTTCCATACACATGTAAAATTGCAGGTGGAGCAAGCCTGCACATGGAGATACCACTCTTTGCAAGCAAGAAATTACCATGCTGTTTTGTAGTTCTGTTTCACTCTCCTCCCAGGAATTTCTTTCTGCTTCCATGCTTTATCTTCTGACCAAATTTCATAGTGCATGGAGTAGAGGAATGTGTGTGGGAAACACTCGGCTGGCTGAGCTCCTGGCTCTGCCACAAGGCCTCCCCTCCTGCCGCCCAAGCGTGAGACCCTTCCCACTGCCCGCTCGCCCGACGAAGTCACTGTCACACCTTTCACCTGTGAGTCACTACTGTGCCTGGCTGTTCATGTTGTGGCTTGTAAGAGATTAGTACTTGTTCAAATAGCTTACTCTTTTTTTTTTTTCCTTTCCCCTGCACCTTCTGATTCAGCTGATTTAAAAGGCCGATGGCTTCCTTGCTTGCTCACGCTGCCATTAGTCACAGCCCTGCTGTTAATTCACCATCCTTACAGGGGTGTGGAAAGGACAAGTGGCCGGAGGCAAGGTTTTGGCAATCAGGGATGGGCAAGTTGCTCTGGGGAGAGACAATCACCGTGTGATTTCATGGCACCCTCAGAAGGGAGCTCAAGCCCTGCTGGAACCACCTGCCTAAGCATTTCACTCACAGGAGGTGCTAAAAAGGGATCCTGGAGCTTTAGGGATAAGTGTGTTTGTTGTAAGGAACATAAACACACCAAGGAAACAGGCTCTGTTAGCTGTGCTGGCAGGTGAGGAGATGCTCACGCAGTTCTTTGAGAAATAATGTTCTGCTGCTTAGGTTGACTGGGGAGAGCTGCTGCCTCCTGTGACCTTCAGAAGCATGGTGCTGGCACAGCTATGGAGGGTCCTGTGCTGACCAGTGCTGACCCTAAAATGCCTGACATCACAGAATCACAGAATATTAGGAGCTGGAAGAGACCTTGAAAGATCACCCAGGCCACCCCCCTGCCTGTGCAGGACATCCAGTGAAGATTTTCATGCCTTGTTTTCAGGAAGGTCTGCTGCCTTCTTACTGACAGCAATGAAAGCCCTTCCACTGCAGCACACAGAAACAAGACACAGTAACCACAGGCTTGCATCCTTTTTCTCTTGACGTTGACATGGGATTGCAGCCAGATGGGTACTGAAAAGTGATTTCTGAGACCAAAATTTGAGACAGTGATAATCTAATCTGACCTCATGTGTAACCCAGGTCAGGGAGTTTAACGTGGTAATTCCTGCAAGGGAAGGAATTAGTCCATGACTATGCCATGAACTCTGCTCAGCCCAGCAATTTGTGGTCAAATTAGGTATATTGCATCTCAGGTCTGAATTAATGTTGAGTTTTTGTCTCTCTTGGTGGATAAAGGTCTGGTTTATTGTGTTAGATTTCCTCTCCAGCTACGTTCTAGAGGTGTTCAACAGTTAGATTAGAGGAACTATACCCCACATGATGGAGGCATAATCTGAATATGTACAAATAAATTCTGCCACTAATAGTTTAACCCTGCAAATTCTTAAGTAAAAAGAATGTGGTGGCTTATTGCAGATGAATGGAGTTATTTGTGCACACAGTTGTGATTCAGAGGCTGTAGGAGTTTGGTGTAGATAATGCAAAAGGAAGTTTGACTTCCTCCTCCACTTCACCCCTGTGACCCTGCTTCTCTCCTGTCTCCACTTTTGATATTATTTTGGTTACTTGAAGACTTATGAGGGGATGCTGGCTATGTTTCATGGGGTATCAACTTGTGAAAACTGAGTCATGTTCTCCCACAAAGAAGTGTTTTTATCAGAGTATTGCATCTCTTGCATAATATTAGAAAGAAAGGCAAATAGATTGGAGAAAGGAGAAGGCTAAATGTTCCAGGCCTCAGAGACCTCAATCTGACCCCATCACTTGTTAAATGTACAATGAATGATCATCCTTGGACAGTCTTTCCAGCAGAAAGCTGCCCCAGTGACCACTCCTTGCCTGCCTCTCAAGATAAATGAGTTCACATGGAAATACATCACCTTGAATATACACCCATATGTGTATGTTTTGTGTATATATATATATATACATCCTTACTTGAATAACATATACAGACAGATCCCTGCATATACCTGAGCTGCTCCAGTTTGAACTAAGCTAACAGTGCTTTTTAGCTTCCAGTAGAGGTGAAAGCATTATCTTTCCCTGCTTCCACTACCAAAGACAGGGATTTGTCCATGCCCTTTGCCTTTGAGTGGCAGGGAACAGTTGTCTCCATCACACTGGGGCTGTTCTCTGGGAAAAACTTGTAAATTCAGTCATTTACCTGTGTAAAACTCCTCTCCTTCACATAAAAACGTGGCTGCATTGTACCTGGCAGGTCAGCAGTGCTCCATCTGTGGCCTTTGGCATCTGTTCTATCATCTGAAAAAAAAAACCAAACAAGCCTATTACGAGTTAGTTTGAACTTACTAAAACAGAATTTTCCCCTCCAGCACGGCCAGAATGGATGAAGCCCTCCAGAGTGCTTTTAAACTTGCATGTCAAATAGCTGCAGGAAGGGCCTGCAACAAAAAAACAGATGAATGAAGAGTAGGTGCCTTCTGCTTCTGCAGTCATCCTCTTGCTTCTTCTTTGTCACTTCATTTCTCTTTCTATGGGCAAATATAGTGAGTGGGTCTCAAGTCATCTGTGTCTAATGGAGCAGAAGGAAATCCTGTTGCAATTTATATCACTTATGATTTGTTTTTGTCCCATAGGTTTTATGACATACAAGGAAGGAAGCATGATTTTAATGACAGTTGAAACGTTCTACATAAAATAAGGCTGTTCTTTCTCCTTGCAGTTACTGCCTGTGGCTCACTGATTAAGAAGCTCTTCTTAATATGACAAACTCAGCCAGGAGACTAGTGATCAACTAGAATGGGTGGAAATTGAAACAAAGTTGTTGTTTTGTGGCATTTTTTTCATGGCACCTGATGAATTTGCCCCCATGTAAAAAAAAATCAGAGCCAAGATGTTTTACAGAATTCTGAGATCACTGCTTTACCCCTTCATGCATTTTATTTTCTTATAGGGTTTTATTTTTTGTTGTCTCAAACCCATATGTGAGGAGCTTGTGGAGACCTGTTCGCATGTTGAACCTGGAAAACAGAGGGGAAAACCCAAACCAGTATTGCTGCCTCGCTAATGGGGCAGAGGCTCAGATAACAACTATGGCTGCTGGATATTTAGGCTCTGCACTTAACCCACCTTTCCTGGCTCCCTTTACAGCTCACATTTAAACAATAAGCACTTTCTCTTTCCCAAGGCTTTTCCTTAACTGGAGTTTTGTTGTGCTTTTTTTTTTTTTTCCTTCTCATCTGTGTCTTAAGAAACTGTAAAAAAAATAGCTTGGAGGAACCAAAAAGAACCAATACTCCAGAGAATTTCAGGCAGGCATTACACAGCTTTCCTAAAAAGCCATTTTGCCTCTTGCTAATGGAATGGGTAAGGGAGATGGAAGGCATTTTGTTCTGCACAAGCTGGTGATGAAGATGAAATGGAAGTTTAAATTAGGAACTGGGACAAATTTCCATGCGGAAACCAATACCGCAGGAGATGGGTCAATATTGCTATCCCAACTTTATAGTGAATGTGGAAGAAAGCATTTGTGAAAGAGGAAAGAGGACCTGACTCTATCTGTCCTGTACTTGCTTTCCCTGGGGCCTTGCTAATCCCACAAGGTAGCAGAGCTGGGATTGAGGCTTCTTGACTCCTGTTCCCATTGGTGACCGAGTCATCACTGCACACAGTAACTCCCCTGCTGTGGGTTAGACTGGGGTCTTCACACCAGGCTGTGTATCTCATGAACAGCCATGCCACCTGCAGAAATGGGCACTGCCCTGCTCAAAAAGGGAGAGGGAGCGCACCCGTGACTAAAACCTTTTAATATGGCCTCTGTCCTCCTCACCAGCACTTGCTTGTTTTTATACCCAATCCACAGGAGAAAAAAAAAAAAAGCATAAGTGCCATTACCTGGCATGTTCTCTTCAACAGCAAATGAGGTGTAGAAGTTCCTGCCCCACCACCATCTGGGTACTGCTTGTTCATCTTTACTGTTTCCTCCAGCGTGGCAGCACAGCTGCAAGGCTGTCCTTATCCACAGCATCAGTGAAAGCATCCTCAGGGGAAATAAAAACATGCTCTCCAGCATCAGCACAGCAGATGGGTCGTTGTAGAAGGCAGGAGCGAACAGGGTGGGACGCACAGGAAGGACCTTTCTGAAGACAAGCAGTGCAGAGATGCTTAGTGCTGTTGCAGTAGATCCCTGCAATAACCCTTCACTCAATAAATAAGTTTTAAATAATGTGGTGGGCAAATGGACACTGGACATGAGGAAACAGGAAGAAATTTTGCACTTCATTGCATAGCAAGATTTCTCAGCATGGATCCCCAAAGGGCAGCTATAAACTGTTCATGTTGCCAGTCCCCATGGCAGTGTAGCCTGCAGAGGTCCTTCAATAAAATGAAGATGTTAGCCTTCTTCAAGAGAACTGCTGACAAGTACTGTGTACAGTCTTTCTCTGCCAGGATTTTCACTGTCCCATGTCCCATAGGCTCATCAATGTATACATACCGTGCTTGTTCTGCTGGCATATAGTTTTGCCAGTTTTCAGAATTCATTGGGCACCAATTACCATCTCTTTTGGAGAAGCATTTGCTCATGGGCCTCAAGACTGAAACGCTGCATATGCACTGATACAGGGATGGGGAGTTGTTCTCAAGACATGCCGGTCACCGAATTCCCAATTTAGGGGATGCAGCAGCACCTCTCTGTATAAATAACAACAACGACTCTGCAGGCGTCCTGAAGCCAGTGAGTGCCAAAGGGGTTTCTTCTCTCTTTCCAGTATCACCTTGTATCAGGCCTGCAACCACTGGGATTAGCTAGGGATAGGATGGCTGCCAGTGATTTGGAGACATGTGGATTTCCACACCACTTTTCTGGACTTTGTTACCTTATAAAAGAAGCAAACAAACAGCTTTCTTGCAAGAGAACAGGGCTTTGCATTACTGAAGGATTTTTCACTTCCAAATCACTTTGCAAACGTTAAGTGGTGCATCCTCACAACACACCTCCAGGCTGCTGTGGATATGTTTTATCTTAATTTTATAGTTGCATTTAATCAAGCAAACAGGAAGCTAGTTTCTCATCAAATCTTCATTTTCCGGCCCTCAGGTTAGACCCATAGGCACAGTCCCTCCTCTGTCTGGCTTGGGGTTGGTCTCTAATCAGTCTGGGATGGCATCACTACAAAAAAACAGCCCAGAGAATAATGTGGGGGCAAGATGCCAGCATCAGGCTGCAGAGTAGCTTCATGTCATAGTTTTACCTTCAAGTCTAAGTGTTTCATCTCTTGGGTGTTTGCAGCCTTCTCTTCTCAGCCCATCCTACACAGTGTACGTCATTCTGCAATCACAGCTCATCCTTTCTGACCAAATGACTGATTTTAAAGGCATCAATTCCCTCTAGTTTACAGCCACACAGACCAAAAGAAAATGACCTAGTGATAAAATATGGTTTTATTAATGTCTCTCAGAGCATATTTTCAGGCTTCATTAACTGTATATAGTCAACAGTGAAGAACAGGCACAAACATAAGGAAGCAGCAGCAGGATGGGTGAACTGGCACCATGGGCCTGGAGAAGAGCAAAATGTGCACTGCCAGGCAGTTGCTGGGAGCCTGGTGCTCCTACCCCTTCACCCAGGAAAGATCTCTCTCACACTCCTTGGAGGACATAAATAATTTTTTGTGACCACACTGTGTCTTCTCACTTGCCCATCCCGCATCGGGGTATTCATATGTCCATTTTAGTAAATAAAATACAGTCATCTGGAAACTCTCTGGAGCTCCCATATAACCTTATTTTTTACCGAGTGCACTTGTACATTATACTGCATTGTGATGTTCATGGAAGTTAGAAAACTTAAATGAATGACCAAGGCTACAGCTTCAAGTCCCATCCTGGTTGTTATTGCCCCTTCCTGACCTCCTGCTCAGGATACACTGCAGCAAAGCACATCGGGCTCATTTTCCTATTGCATTTCCCAGAGACTCTGAGATACAAGAGCTGCGAAATCCCCCTGATTGTTCCCAACACTTTCCTGGGGGCAAAACACAGGAATCTGAATGCTTCTTGTCTACACTTTACATGTTGAGAGACTTCAACATGATATTTTGAAAAAGGCCAATGACTTGCTTAAAAAAAACCAACCCCACCACAGGTTGTTAGTTCTTGATTGTCCAAGACCCTTTAACCTAAACACCATGGTGTATCTGCTGAGAAGTTCAACCTGTGAATACTGTCTAGATTTCTATTTAACATCCAGAGGCCAAACATCACGTCTGAGAACATGGCACCGCTGTTGTCCTTGTTCCTGTATCAGTCTTCATGACTAACACATCCATATGCATTTGTACAGAGCATAAGACAAATAAAGGCTAGATTTCCCAAACTGCAGCCACAGCAGAGACAATGACTTCATAAACATCAGTCAAAATCTTCTCCACATCAGTGGACTTCTTGCTTATAGAAGATCACTTGCACGTCTGGATTCTCTACCACTATTAAGAATTACAGCTGTAATCCTACATGAATTGTTTTGGAGTGTTTCAACTGCAGCTAACCATCAGGCAGGCAAGACAGTGCAAGCCGCGTGGACTGAGCTAGTCTGTGATCTCACTCCATTACACAATAGTTTTAGGAACTCTGGTGGTGTAACATTGCACAGAACAAGCTCCCAGGATTTTGGGGGTTATAGACAGTCAAGAGGAATTATTTTATGTGGTGGGGGAGATAAATGGGAATGAGTGGAGTTCAAAGTCCAGATTACCATAAGGCCAGCAAAACACATTCCTATAGCCTGCACAAGTACAAAGACATCATATTTGGCTCATTTCCTTTTCTCTTGCCTGTAGCAGCCACAGCTTCAGCCTCACTTTATTTGTGCTACATCAATGTCTCAATAAAATGTGACTGTGGGGCCTGATCCTCACCTAGTAGGTAGCTCCCCTGCAGCCGGCATGTCTGTGTGAATGCCAGCCAGGGCTCAGGCAGGCAGCAGTCAACGCTGTTTCCATTACATTATCTCTTGTTTATTGGCTTTTTTTTACCCCTCAAAGGCATTTCAGCAATAAAATACACTCAAATTCAAACTTGTTCTGAAGGAGGTCTTCTCCATAAAGTTTGTGTTTTAAGTTTCTATTAATTTTTTCTATAAAATCAGTATGTTTGTAAGGAAGCACTGTGAAGGGCAGTCTGGGCCTAACTCTACCAAATCCAATTTGGATTTATATGAGCACCAAATGCCTGCCAGGGGGTGAGGCAACGGTTGGCTGGAGGCTGAGGGAATAGTCGAGAACCAGGGGTATATGGGGTGACACTGAAATACTGAGGTTGAAAACAGCGATCACCAAAATGGGGTTCCCACCCTAATAAGAGAAAGATGCAGAAAGAACCAGTTGTGTTAACTTCCCACTCCCAGGGATTGCTACTCAAGACACACAGAAGACATTTTGCTCCTTAAGCCATTGCCAGTGTTTGTGTTTCAGAGCTCCTCTGCTATTTTCAAGGCTGACTCCTGGGTGTCCTCCAGAGGATGGGGTTGGTTTGGCTGCTCTGCCTGATACCTGCACTTGCCTCTGTGTATCACGTGTGTCCTCCCTGAAAGGTTTTGGTCAAAATGAGTCAACACCTGCAGTCCCAAGGTTTAAACCCGTTGAACTGCTGTTACTGAAACCCATTGAGGAGCACTACCCAAGCAAACAAGTGAGCTAATCCGAGAGTACAGGTCATTAGAAACCTGGAATAAAAACAAAGAGTTTTAAGAAACCACATTATTCTAACAGTTCAGAGGTTAGAAGAAATGCTAATGCCAGATTTGCTGTTATTCTCAGAGCATTGATAAGAGACTAACCCATTGGTCAGGAGGAAAGCTTCAGTCAGGAGCCCACATATATTTTTCCTACCAAAGCAGCAGTCCTATAATTTTAACCCACTGCCATTTTAGGATCTGATAGGCTACTGTCAGAAATCACGTCTACCTACTGTATCATATGGCATTTTTTATGCCATTTGACTGGATTTTTCATGATGTCTCTTCTTTTTACTAGGCTTTGCCCTCTCCTGTGGTGAATAAAATCTTTAAAACAAACCTCACTCACCTCTATGGGCTTGGTGCTTTGCGGAGCTTTTAAGTTTACTAAAACATATCCTAATGTCCCTTCTGTACCACCTGGCAAGCCTTCATTCAGCATCCTCCTGCAGTTGTTTTAGCTATCTGTATACTTTTCTCCTTGAATCAGATGACTTCTCTCTTCCTAGACAGATTACACAAACTGTTCCCTACCCAGACACCCTGAGTCTTTCCACCCCCAGAAATTGCCACACAGCTCATTGCTGAGCCTCTTTCCATAAATAATACATGCCCACATTTCTTAAATTCTTGGTCATCTTCCTCAATTCAGATGTCAATGACCTCTGTTATGACATCAATGTAATTTGAAAAAAAGTACATCTGCAGCTGTAATCACAGAATCACAGATTCACAGAATGTCAGGAGTTGGAATGGACCTCAAAAGATCATCTAGTACAACCCTCCCGCCCAAGCAGGATCACCTAGATTAAACCACAGAGGAACATGTCCAGATTGGTCTCAAATGTCTCCAGAGAAGGAGACTCCACAAACTCTCTGGGCAGTCTGTTCCAGTGATCTGTCAGCCTCATACTGAAATAGTTTTTCCTTATATTCACATGGAACTTGTTTCCATGTTCCAGCTTGGAACCATTTCCCCTTGTCCTATCACTGGCCATCACTGAGAAGAGCCTGGATCCATCCTCCTGACTCTCACCCTTTACATATTTATAAACATTAATGAGGTCACCCCTCAGTCTCATCTTCTCCAAGCTGAAGAGACCCAGCTCCCTCAGCCTGTCCTCATAAGGAAGGTGTTCCACTCCCTTAATCATCTCGGTGGCCTTGTGCTGGACTCTTTCAAGGATTTCTATGGAATAGAATACATTTAATAACTTTTTATTATTATTATATAAACAGAAGTATATATTGTAGTCCTTCATGGGTGGAGCAGTGAAATTACCATGATGCTTTTGTGTCTGGTTAGCATCTCTGACCTGATTTAACACAGGCTACCTCCAAAGGTCTCTTTTACGCAGCATTTTCCATGGACAGGGTGCACGCAAGCTACATACACAGAGATCATGAGTTTGTGTCATGTATGAAGAGGCAAGAGAGGATGGGGGGAATTCATGCCACCTAAAGGATGTGCTGTAGTTATAACCCTTGTCATCCAGTCTCTTTCTCTAAACACCATTTAATCTAATTCCCTTCCCTCTGTAAGAGTAACATGTTAGTTTTTTTTCCCATGTCACTCCCTACAGCTCTCATACCAGGCCATCTTCACTGCAAAGGTAGTGACCTGATCAAAGGCATAGTATATCGGATCATCTTCACAGTATGGATCATCTTATAGTCATAGAACAGTCCAGGTTGGAAAGATCATCTGGTCCAATCTTTCACGGAAAAGGCAGACAACATGAGATTACCTATCACCCTGTCCAAAACCATATAGAAACCCCCAGTGCCAGGGATGCTACCATGGTTCCTTGGCATGGTGGAGCACTTGACTGTTCTCACTGTAAAAATTTTCTTACTTCTATTGAGATGAAACCTCTCCTGATGTAAGTTTTCCCCTTGGCTCCTTTTGACAAGATAGTCTCCATCCTCTTTATAGCTGTCCTTTAAGTCTTGGAATACTGTGATGAGATCACTCAGTGCCTTCTCTTCTCCACCTAACTCCTTCAGCCTTTCTCAAGAGTAGTTCTGCAAAACTTCTGTGCTCACAGACTCTCCTGCTAGACATACCATGTTTATACAGGCTCTCCTTGCACAGCCCATGTTTACTACCCGTGACCCTGCCACTCTTCCATGTTTATATTCTGTGGCCTGTATTTACATCCTGTGACATCCGAGCCCTGCTGCTTGTTCACGTTTTTGTCTTCCAACATCTGTCACTCAGTGCACCTTTGCTCTTTGGTTCAAAGTTTAAAATAAAATGTGGTCATAAGCAAAAGATAAAAAAAACCCCCACAAGTGAAACAAGACACCTATATCCTTGTGTACTTCTACTGATGTCCTTGATATGAATTGATCTTTCCATCCCCCTTGATATGCAGCCAGCAGACCCTTTGTACTGTGTGGGATGCAGATCAGAACAAGGACATTTAATGAGCTCATTTCCAGCAATATTTGAAGTTGCCTTTTTCTAGTCTATGTCCTGTATTCTCCCTGTGTATACTTTGCATTTCTCTCATTAGAAACATGCTCTTCCAGTCAGTCTGCTGACATTGCAGAGAATGTTACCATCCTCAACTGGAAGTTGAAACATAATTTGAGGTGCCTAAACTCACTTTCACGCACAGAGTTAAAACTCTCAATTGCGTTGACCTCTGTAACTCAAGGAGCACGTTGACCTCCATAGCCCAAACAGCTCACTAAAATTCAGGATCTTGTAAAACATTACAGTTACCAGGAGCAATCTGAAGGTTGGTTCAAACATTGTTATACTGCCTAGTTTGCTGCAAGAAAGTACAAAGTCCTGATTCCCTTGAATGCAGGAGTAATGAGCTGCTCTTCATGCAGAACTGGATTTTTTAATCACAGTTCCCAAACTTCGTGAGCTCTTCCCACATTTTCTCTCCTGTGCTGTTTCCCAGTAGCATGTGGCTGTGATTTCTCAGGACATCTGACCACATTTCCTGCAGCTGCAGAGCAGGGGCTCTCTGCTGCTTGGTCGTGGAATCATCTATTGCTCTGTTTGTACATCCAGAGTTCATATGATTCCCAAAAAGAAATTTCATTTGGACCCATCAAATTCCCATGTTATCAGTGCTTTCCTCTGTACTTACATTTGGCTGTTGAAGCTTTTGGTTTCCTACAAGACTTCAATGGCATCTCACAGTGAAATTAAACAAAGGCTAGGGAAGAACATGATGGCTTTTGCTCAACCTCAATCACTGCTTTCTGGCTTCACAGACGAGCTGTGCAGTACCATCCCATTCCCTGTGCTCTGGACCTGCTGCAGAGGCTGCAGCCAAGTCTCCTCCAGCATCTTTCCCCAATCAGATGTCCCCCAACTAGTTGGTGCCAACCCTCCTAGAGCTGCCAGAGCAGGCTCTCCTAGGCCTACTCTACCTGCTATTTCCCTTGAAGTTATGCTTTCAGACTAAATACTCTCACTTTGGATTTGGGGGGGCTGCAAGGGGGTAGGGAGCACTCTCCCACAAAGGAGCTGGGTCAGGATGGGGCCAAACGGTTTCTGCAGTCACTGTGGTGGCTGGGAGGGATGCCCACAGCCCCAAGCACTTGTGAGCAGAAAACACCAGTTTTCAAATCAGGCCCAAACTGTGGCTGTAATAGGGATAATGGCCTGTTCTTTAAAGAGCTTGAATTCATTTGGAGTGTGCTGTCAGACTCAAATATTATCGTTAAACATTGTTCTGCTATTTGACCTAACTTAAAAGTTGTTTCTTTCCATCCCACAATGATTAGGAGCTAGAAATAAACCAAGTTTCATGAGTGCATGATGGCTGCATGCTCAGAGGCGTCATGCACACCACTGCTCATGCTATCCCACACCACCACTCACACTTCCCACCTCAGAGCCCTTCCGCTCGCGTGTGGCTGCAGAGGTGCATAGTTGGGTGGATACACCATAGGGTGTTATTTCCAAGGCCGTGACACACATGCTGTTAGAAATGTGCCTTTCATTTCTTCAAAATTCACCTGGATACAGTGTGCAGCCATGCTGGTTTTTTGCAAACCAAATGCATACATGGCAGTCAGGCTTCTTTCACACTTGTTTTGGATAATTTGGGGAGACTGAGCTCATACCTCTTATTGGAAGAAATTTTTTTTCTCCAGTGCTCAACTAATTCCCATGACGCATTTCTTGAGTTCTCCAGTTTGTGATTGTACTTTATATAGGACATCAGACAAGAATTACTTCAGGATCAGCTTTAGGCAATTAGAGAGGCAAAATGCCTTCCTTGCTCCTAATAAACAACTTCCTGGCTTGTACAGACAAAAATTGCTTTATCCTCTTCTCTCACCTTGGCACCTCATGTGACTTTGCTGTCAGATAGGACCCCGAAATCCTTCCAGTGTTGCTGCTTTTCAGAGGCAGATTGCCAGCTCTCCACCATGAAATCTGTAATTTTCCATCTCCCTGACTTAAAATACAGGTTGTTTGAATACGCTTGATTTAGCTCTTTACAAATCATTTTAGATGACAGCCTTATCTTTGTCATTATTTACCATTCTGTCAAACTTTGTGTCATCTACAGTGAATTCTCTCAGCAGCATTTCTCAGATTTGCTTCCAGAACAATGCAGAAAATATTGAATAGCGTTGAGTATATACTGATCCCTAAAGTTCATCATTAGATGACTCCCATTGACAGTCGCTTTTTGAGACCTACCAATTAGCGTGTTGATGATCCAATTAATGTGTTTTATTCATGATGTATGCTATTCTTTTTAATTGCAATGCTACAGGAGTACCAAGGTCTAAAAAGCCCTGTTTACCATTACCACTCAACTCTGCAGTCTCCCCAGTAATGAAATCAAACTAGTCTGAAAAGACAGTGAACTGTGTGTCTGCCATCTATTATGTTCTTATTGTTTCCTTCTTTGCTAATGAAATCTTGCTAATGGAAGTAGTATCATTACCTTGTCTGAGAGTGGCAGGGTAGCTGCCCTGTAGTTATGCAAATAATCTTGATTTCCATGTGTGAATGCCTTCACATGGACTCTCTTGAACTTTCCAGCTTTTCTATCAGCACACCAAGTTTTCCTTCCCTCACTCCTTTATGGTTCAAGTTACCTGGACCTGCTGGTTCTCAAACATGTTCACCACTGTGCCATTAATGGACCAGGAAGCCGTGGAAACCACTGTTCTCTTCCTTGCCAGTACAGAATTATATATTGAATGTTTTCACTTTCTTCTTTGGAGCTCCCAAAGGGAGGTTTCTGATTGCAGTTTTATAAGGAAGGTATGTAGTCTGGTCCTAGTGCCAAGTTCCCCACTCACGTTGGGTGTTTTTGTCTGGCTCAGACCTATCTGGATATAAGCATGTTGGCAAATGGGACTGGCAGAGACTTGCTGTGATATAATCTTGTGGCTTTATGATACAATCCCTTTCACAAACTGTTTAAGCTTAAAAGTGACTGGACTGTTTGTTTCTCTGGGAAAGGCTCAGAGAACCTCATTCCTCTGGAAGATACTTCCTTCCAATTTGCAGCCTAACCTTACCCATGGCTAGTTTATAACTCTTTCGCTGAATCAACATTTTCATTTTTTCTCTAAGCAGTCTTTTCATCCCTCACCTGTACTCTTGTGTTGTATAACAACCACATTATACAACACAGTCTTTGATGTGATCGGTTGAAAAGCCAAGGTGTTTTGGTTTCTCCATGGCTAATAGACTCCCTGCTTTTCCAACTATTCAAGCTATTCTTCTCTGAATATGTTCCAGGTTGAACTCTCCTTTCCTGACCTTGGGATGACCATATGAGGTTTTCTCAAGGCTATGCATAACTGCTATTTCCCTTCTTTGCTGGCAATGTTTCACTCAGTGTGTCCCACTTCTCTCTCTCTCATGCCCTATTACATGTTTTCTTGCTTCTTATTATGGGGTGGAGACACTAAAGACATGGCAAGCAAAGCAAAAATACAAATACTTATAAAATAAATTGTAGACTGTGTTTTCCAAAATCTCCACAGTATCTTAGGGGCCTAATCTCCTTTTTATGAGTGTTTCAGATGTAGTTCAGTTTTCTGTATGCTTAGGCATGTGATGTGCATGTGACTCAAATTCAGAGTCTGGTAAGACCATACCTGCACTATTAGATCCTTAAAACATCAAACCTTTAGCATGTGTAGTTCCTCTAGGAAAGGACTTCAGCTTTTAGGTCACTTAAATGTTTTTTAAATTACTCCCTTGGAGGTCATACAGTGGGCATGGTGTGCAGCTCTAAGAGCCCTTTAAATGGGATGCTTCAGTAGTGACTAATTGTGACTCTATGGAAAGTCTTTAAAGTGTCTGACTAATAAAAACAACACTAGAATTTTCCTTAAATAGTCTTATACCAGGAAAAAAAAAAGCCACCAGAAGTTTTCTATTAAGGACTGAAGGATAGCTTGCTGAGAGGTCTTGCTACAGAAAAAGAACATGTGTAGGATGATTTGTCTTCTCACTTGTATCTGCTCTGGAAGTTTAGTACTTTTTATTTATACAATATAGGCTCTTCTCTTTTTATGTCATGCTTATTACCTTGGACCTTGCAGAAAATTGTCCTTTCTCACATTTGCAAGGATTCAGGTTCCCTCGCACAGAAAGGGAACACCCAAGATGTCTGGCAGGATTCAGTGGAGACAGAGGATGGTCACAGTGTGAGGAAGTCCTACACATGCCTCAGTTTGTCTGCAGTAGGAGACAAGTACAGTTTTTGAGATACAGGTTTGTAAAATCATTTAGAGAGTCAACTGAGAATAATGAAACTGCTTTTACTTACTATCGATGCAAGATCAAAACAAAGATGATATATGAAATACTCCTTTGCACTGTGCTTGAGACCCTAACCTATGGGCATGTGTAAACTAGTAGAATATGTGGGAGAAGTATTACTACACATACATTTTCTTTATTTTTTTCCATATATTACTATTTTGGTGCCTGTTGGAAACAGAATTACAGGGTAGCTGTAGCTCTCGTTGGAGCTTGCATGAGTATTGTCTATTCATTTGTAGGTGCACGCCTGCTTGGCTTTGGTTGTGCTGCACTGTAAAACATGGGCTATTGACCTACTTCCTCGTAGTACTGCATGAACAGAGAGGCATGAGGGAAGTTTTGGTGGAGCCATTGTGCCTGGATCCTGTCCATGGCAAAATCAATATTTCAGCAGGTCACCAAGATCAGCTCCTTTTTTTATCTCAACCAGTTGGTGTTGCCATCACTTAATTTCTCTTGGCTTGGCTGTAGTGTGCCACGGTGGGTGCTAACTCCTCATCTCTGACAGAACAGCTTCAAGTTACAAGTAAACCAGCTTTGGAAGTAGTTGGTATTTAAAAACGTGCTTGCTTTGCTCTCTCCATCCTTTGACACAAATTTCTCTCCTCACCTTCTCTCCTGCTGTGGTGCTTCTGTGAGTAAAGTAAGCTGGTTCAGTCCACCAGACATTTAATTTACATAATTTACCAGCACATAATTAACTTTATGGTAGTATCTTTCAAAACAATCAAACATTAACATTAAGATATTGATATAAATCCTCTACTTTAATAATGTTAGATACCTAATAGTAATTTCAAGCATTTAATTAGATTAGTTCTTCAGGTTAATAGATCAACTTGCACTTGACCTTTAAAGGTTCCTTCCAACCCAATATATTCTACACATTCTATGATTCTATGAACATCTTCCTACACAAGACTGCTGATTTTCCTCATTGCTAAGAGGGCAGTGGCCATATAAAATCAACTTACCGTTCAGTGAGATGTGGAAGGAGTCCTTGTGTGCTGAAGCTGTAGTTGGAGATGAGCCCTTTCTGCTCTGTGACAGTCTATAGTTTAGAAGCAGGAAATTCCTTCGAGTAACCAGCTCCCAGTCCAAGCTGGGAGCTGGCTGATAAAAGCACTGTCAAGTATTTAACTGTGCATAGTAGTGGAAGATTAAGAACAGATGTAGTGTAGGAAATCAGCTACACCAAGAGTGAACACAAGCCTCTGTACAGCGTCCCCACCTCTGGCAGCATCCAGCACGCCCATGCCTGGCTGGCAAGGGCTCTGCCCTCTAGCTCTGTGGTGCCCAGCACCTCGATCCCTTGCCCTGCTGGTGCTCTCTCCATGCTGGCACACATGAGGAGCTGATATTGTCCCATTTCTAGGGAGTTGCCTTTATATCTGATTGCCTGTGATAGAAATGCTCTCAATCATGTCACAGTGCCTGAGAGCAGAGACAGGTGACAATGCTGTGGCTGTTAGCACCCAAGGATACAGGAAGAATGTGTCCATGGATAATAAATACATATTATCAGGCAAACTGATAGAGCTGGAACAAACAGATAGAAGGTGCAGCCTCAGACACCCTTTGCTACACCTCTTAAGGAGTCTGAGACTAAAGTTTGCCTTCCTTGGTTGTTAAAATGGTTTATTTAAAAGACAGTGACCATGGAGTGGCTCAGTTGACAGAGGGTGGCATTTGAAAAGTGGCCAAGGAATGTTTGGGCTGCAGATGTAGCCTAGGTTATTTGCTGTCAGCATCTGAAAAGCAAGAAACTCCTTCCTGGGACCATTTTGGTGCTAACTCTGGTTGTTGTGGGCCTCCCGGGGATGAATTTCATGTGTGCTGTGGTCACCTGGGCTGCTGCATCTCAGGATGGGTCTGAGAGCTGGGTGTGAGTTGGGGAAGCATGTCAGGGACAGTCAGTGCCTGCTGAGCCTGTGGCTGGGGCTATGTCTGGCCCATGTAAGAGCAGCCTCATGCTTTTGTCCTCTACTCCAGATGGAAAAGCGGAATTCAGATCTCCTCTGGTCTGCCGCATGTGTGTGGAAGCTGGTAACAGCCACATCCAGCAAACCCTGTTGAGATGTTTTCATGGTACTGTCACAGACAGTCCTGCTGTTGCAGGAGGAGAAGCAACAGTTCTGTTGCTTCTAACAGTTCCTATAATTCCTGTAGCATTTACTGCTCTTTATTTACCTGTAAAAGCCCAAACCTTTGGTTAGATGTGAATATGAACTACCACAAAGTTGGGAAGTGTTTGGGATTGAAACATCATTTTAGGATTGTTACAAGTACTGGGCTGAAACTTGGGTGCACAAACCCACGATCAACTTGCCCAGAAGACATGATCCTACTTTCCAAGGTTCCAGTTATCTGAATTTTATTTGTTCATTGCATCATTTCTGACAGTTAGGTTTCTTTTATCTGGGTGCCTTAAATAAGCATTTGGGGGTGTAAATTTTCATCCTGGATTTTGGAATTTTGTCCAGTCATATTATTTCCTTGTTCCCTGGCTCACATTCTTGGGCTTTATGGTTTGGACTTTCATTACTTAGGTTCTCAGCAGATTAAGTTTTGATATCTTTTTGGTGTTCTCTTATGCTATTTTATTTAGTTATAGCTATCAAGTATTTTCATGACAAATTCAAAGGAAAAAAAAAAGAGAGTTTGAGAGAGTCTCTTTACATAGAGATTACAGTCAATCAGGCAATCCTTTGTCTCCTTATGACCCAGTGAATGGGAAGGGGATTTTCTAACTGCTGCCTGGGGCTGGATGGCTGGCTCTGATTCATCACACGCAGTTTTACCTACAGGCACCTAAATAAACTGAGCCACAGGGAGCTGACAGGGAAAGGTAATGATGCAAAAGCCGTTATGACCGTGAAGGCACTTCAGGCACAGCTCTAGGTGGACAACAGAAGCAGGGCACAAATATCTCTATGTAATTCTTAATTAACTACAAAAAGCAGTTGAGTCCCTCTCCCCTGCCCCCCTCCTTATTTCCCAGGCCATAAACCAAATCTTCAGCAGGTATAAACTGGCACAGGCTCTTTGACTTCAAAGGAACTGCATCAGTTTGAACTAACAGCGAATCTGGGGCCATATGGCCCTAATTATGTTAATGTGAGGCCCAAAGGATGCAGAGCAATAATAAAAAGGAAATACTTTGTGATCCATCATGGCTTTGGCACTCAAGACAGGACTTTCAAAGGTATTTAGGCACCAAAATAGGCAGACAGGTGTGCAGAAGATTTTCTGTGTTCCATTTCCCCATGATAAAAATTTATTTCCATTCTATCCCAAATGAGGCTTGAGAGCACCTACGAAGGGAGTGAAACTGCTCACCCGAGATGCTCAGGGACGACATTTTATTTTTATCACTATGGAAGTGAGAGGTATTTTTTCCAAGATGGACCTCTAACAACTTTGTCTCTAAACTTACGACCTCGCAGAGTACTCACTGGGGTACCGGCAGTTGCAGCCCAGGGCAGCACAGTTCTGTCAGCAACTGCTGACACCTACAAGGGTAAGGGTAAGTCTGCTGCAAGGCATAGCCTGAGCAAAACTTCAGCAGTAGCTAAGGATCTCCACAAGATGAATTCAAACCAGGCTCACTCACGCTGAGGAGCATCTTCTGCAGCATACGGAGCCAAGCTGCCCTGCTCTGGCAGGAAGGTTGGACTAGATGGACTTTCGAGGTCCTTTCCAACTCCCAACGTTCTGTGATCTGTGTGATTAACATGGCTCCTTGCAGTGCTGTCCCAGCACACGGATATTGGGAGGAGAAGGGCAATGTACTCCTGTTCTAGGCAGATGGAAACCTACCGCACCCTGAGTTCCCCCAGGCCCATTGGTATGGAAACCTTCAACAGCGTAGAAACTTCCTTTGATTTTAAATCCAAACAACTAACCGCTGTTATTCTTGGACATTTATATTACATTTTCCTCATATTTTCCATCTCATGGATGGTTAAAAACAAATTATTGCATTAAGGTGTTTGAAGTTTGGCTTGCTCTGTGCAGCACTTGTTTCTAAGTCCTTGTCAGGAATTTCCTGCTGATCTGGTTTTACGTTGTCTTTGCCTAAAACAAATTTTCACCAGGGACTGAAATAGTCCCTCAATAGTTTTAAAAGGGTTCTCCCATCTCAGGATGTTTTCTGAAAGCCTTGTAACCTTTGTCCTGCCAGCTAATGAAGCAAGATTGCTGAGAGAACGTACATTGCCCTAAAGGAGTGGGAAAGAGATTGCTTAATACAGCAAGAGTTGTGATCATCATTTTCACTGTTACTTTTCATTATTCTGATGCTTTTATATTGGTGCTCTCTCATGGTCTGCTTAGGACTGATACAACTCTGGTGCTGTAGTAACCCAGTAGGCAGCTGTATAAATTCCCTTAAAAAAAAAAAAAAGGCTGTGATTCCATTAAATGTTCCTAGCATGAAAACCTGTTTACTGAATGCTTGCATTTTGTATAGTTTTCCTCTTTAGATATGTCACTAGTAACAGGTTAGATGCAATACTAGCATATGGATGCACTCGCTGAGGGGTGCTGCCACCCTTCTAAAGAGCTGGCAGTACTGGATGCTTTTGATTTCATTTCCAACATTCACTCATGTGTCAGGAGTACGCATTATCATTGGGACTGACGGAAAATGTGGAAGGGTAAGGTAAACCAAACAGCTAGGTCCTTCTCCCTGTTTGTGTGGGAATAAGGTTTAAGGCTGTGATTCTGTGAAATACTGGCACTTGTGTTTTGATGTTTCCTGGTGAGGAAACCTTTGTTACAGAGATTCCAGATCGGTTCTGGGCAACCACAGCAAAACACGAGGGAGACCGGGTTATCTTCTACTCCTTCACAGAGAAGGTACAAATGCTCCTGCCACCTGGTTGCAATAGAACAGCTTCAATAATACACCGTTAAATTACTGATGGCGCCCTGTGAGATAAAATATCCCAAGTGATATTGCCAAAATGTACACTGTTAATAGGATCATGACCTCTTATGATTTTAATTTCAGCAAGTGAACGTTTACAAGATGAAACCCCAGTCCTATTTATTTTTGTGACTGTAACTAATGTTACACATGCAAGCAATGTTTTCCCTTTGACTCAAGCTATTTATTGGCATAAATATTTGCAAGATCAGAACATTAACACCTAATTTACATGTTGTAGGAAAAAATAGCCAACAACTCATATGCAAGTTCCTGAGTATTTCTATAAAGTACTTGAAGTTCCTATATACTGCACAGCAGGGAGTAACACATATCTGCCTTTAAAAATTCACAGGACTTGTTGACTTAACTGAGAAAAAATGTGAAGAAAAAAATTATAGCAAATTCCACAAATATTTACCAGGTGAGGCATCAATAACAAGACCTTAAAAAGGATCTCAATCTCACAGGGATATTTAAACAGTGGCTTGGTTTTCAAAACTACTGGACAGCAGCACTGCTTATTGCATCTTTTCTGAAGATAAAACCATGGACTGAGGTTCTTACTGTAGACCAAAAACCTATATTTAGGCACATATCTGAAAAATGTTCATTGCTACTTCCCTTGCGTGGCATTTCATCCTTGTCTGTGGGTAGAGGATGCCCATCTAATTAGCACAAATGCTTTGCAACACCCAGCTATTGTGTCCTCATTCTCTACCCTTCACAGTTTTATAAAATGCAGACAAATACTGCACTGCATATTTACTGGTGACCTGGACAATAACGGCCCGTTGTTACAGTGCATAAATATATGTAAAAGCTTCTTTTGCATTTCCCATATTTTGCAACCACTCTCTTTTCCTCTTCTTATGTCTGCTCCTCTTCTTATAATCTCTGCAGAGAGCTCTGTGACAAAACCCTTAGTACAATCAAGATAAAGGATTCACTATGATTTACCCAGAATAGGGATAGCTATGTGGACTTAAACTAAAACTAGAAGGTTTCTCCCTAGCAAAGCTTTCATCAAAAATCAGATATTGCCTACTCACTTGCCTCAAGGTTCCTGAAATTTGTAAACTGTGTGGACAAGCATGGGCCAAATTTTAGGCACCTCTTATCTCAGTGACAGACTGAGGTTGAATCCAGACAGAACACAGGAGTCTCACTTTTGGCCCTACTCCCAGAAAAACAAGAGATTTGAACTTTTATATGATATGACATGGATCACACCTTCAAATCTGACACTTGGAAAAGGGTAAGGGCTCTCCTTGAAGTGAGAAGAAAAGGGCTGTAAGGAGTTGAAAGGATGAACAGATCCAAGGTGTTGCATTGTAGTCACCACATTATGTAATTTCCCTTACAAATGTATTCATTGTCATGTCAAATCAGATAAAGTTACAGGCACACTACAAGAGAATGTGAGGATGGCTGCACACAACCAGATCCGATCAGACATCCACCCAGTGCAGCATCCAGTAGCTGTCCCTGCCCCTGCCCGGTTGAGGCAAGCAGAGGTGCAGCCAACCTGCCCCACACTTGTGTCCCAGCCCCTCTTGCTCATGGCAAGGGCATCCTGCACCAGAGGTGGTTACCGTATTTACTGCCCACTGTGGGCTTTTTGCTTGGATGAATTGGTTCAGACACTTTTCTGAAGTCATGTAAAGGCTTAATATCCATAAGGTCCAATGGAAAGGGGTTTTCTTCAGCTTAATCTACCTTGTTCAACTACCTGCTGAGGGACCTCTTCCACTTCTACAGCGTTGTTGGAAAAAATTGGCAAAGCTCTTCTTTGTGGATGCCAAAGGGGAGTTTTAAAGCTTCGAGCCATCATTTGTACATGTATGAGCACCATGGAGGCGGCAGAAATAAAGAGAGTATTGCGGGAACACAGCAAAGCACTGTGAGAAGCCTGCTAGATGCCATCACATGAAGCTGTCAGGAGCTCAGGGAAGGGCAGACACCATTCACACCACCTGCTCCACGTGAGCTGGCTCTAGCAGAGGTGCAGCACCAGCCTGGACAGCTGCTCAGCTAAGGTGAGACCAGAGCTTCTCAAATTGTGCAAATCAAAGGCTTGGAGAGGTCAGGAGAATTTATTTATGCTGAGAGGTAATGTTAGCTGGAGAATAATTGCTTTCAGACTGCATTTGGACAATCACTTTTTGGCTGCTCTTAAACTATTGCTTTTAGGTTGACCACTCTGGGTTTGTCTGGTGCTGTTCTGCCTCTTTATTAGTTACTATTAGTAATTGTAGCCTGCAGCTACGGGGAACAGGAGCACAGTGGGGGGGAAAGAAAAGATGTGAAAAGGTGCAGAGGGAAGGAGGCTCTGCTGCACTGGGGCCTCTGCTGAAACGTGGCTCATCCCTCTCTGCAGAGCAGGGAAATGGCAGGCTGACCTGCAGCTGTGACCAGAGATAGACTGGCAGGAGAGGGTGAGGTGGTGAAGGTTCACCATAAGACACCAAGAGTAAAGTGAGATGGTGGAAGTAGTTTGGAAGACTAAATGGCAACTTTGGAAGTCTCAGAAGACTCAGAGATGTGGGAGCAGCAGCTGAGAGCGTGCTGTGGTTGCTTCTGCTGGGACACAGCTAAAGTCCTCATGCCTCTGTGGGGACCAGACAGTGAACTGGGCATTTCCCAATGAATTTCAGTTTGTTTTCAATCTTCAGGCTCGTTGTATGCATGCTGATAAGTGCCAGCCACCACCAAGATGGATATGTCATTTTGCTTCCCAGGTGTCTGTGCATTTGTATGAGGAACCTCTAGGTTGAGCCTGACCTATCTGGATTGGGAAACAGTCCCTGCCAGGAGGATTTTCAGTTAGTTTTTTGTTCCATGCTGCTGCATTTCATTCCTTCCTGGTTCAGCAACGAAAGCACAGAGCTGCTGTTGCAAGCAGCTCTGCCAGGAGAGGCTGGTGCTATCCCCAACAGTTCCCACTGTTCCCACTAGCAGACTTGTGCTGAGCTGCTGGCACCCAATGTCCCATGAGCTGCCCAAATGTGTAGGCTCGGTGATGGGCCAGCTTTGCCAGAAACGTGCCAGGCAAATATGATGTCTCTCCAGGGGACAAGTGAAAAGGGACACGCCAGAGGTTTGCAAAGCCATACAGGGTTGTGGGGTGGATACCTGGCTGTGCATTTGAGCACATGTGGCACCCAATCCACAGAAGCCAGGTTCAAAACAAGTAAAAAGAGGCAATTTTTGGACTCAGTGAAGAGCAAATGTGTCAGCACCTTGTCAAAGATGCTTTGGATTCAGGGAGGATGCAGACCTTCTGGGAGAGTCTTGAAAAACAACTTTGCCGAAGAGACTCAGAAGATCCTAGATTTTGGAGTAGTTGCAGTCCAGGAAAGTACTTGGAGAAGCATCATATAAGCTCATCCAATTTTTTCTCTTCCCTATGTGTCTGTACAAGACCACCATTCTTCTTATTAACTTAGGAAAACAGAGAAGTGAGGAGGGAGAGAGGAAGGGGCAGCAGTGGGAGTGAAGTGAGACCACCAGTCTGCCCTCATATCCACCCCAAAATCTTCCATCATGGGACACACAGCGAGGTATGATGGAAAGCTAGGGAACAGCCTTGTTGGCCTCAGGGGCCTTGGCCAGGCTGTACTGGTGGAGATGTGGGTTACACCTCCATCCCTACAGCAGAGGAGAAGGTGCAGAAGCAGCAGTGCTCCCAACAGTGGAGCCAAGCCTTATTGCTGATTTTATTTAAGAGGTTAGTATTTTCAAGTTGAAATAAGGATGTACTGTAAACTTTACCTCTCAGTTAACAGTGCTATATGCTATGCATGGCAGCTCAGACTGTTAATCATAGACAAGGGTTAAAAAAGAACTGATGCAACTGCAGACAGACGAGGCCAGACAGAGCAGCTGAGAGCTGTAAACAAAGTCACTGCCCTTATGAAGTGCATATATATTGTGAAATACGTTAGCTCGCTGCATCCCTTTGTGCTGCAGTAAGTGAGGAATACATGCAAAAGTGCTGTTGCAGGGTAAGGAACCCTCTAACACCATGAGGACCATGTGCTTGACTTCTTTGCTTCCTCTGGGGGAAGATATGGACAGATTTTTCACTCAGAGCCAGGAGGTCTCCACTCATATGTCTGGTTTGGTACTACAGGATTGTGACTGGAGCAGACTCTGAACTCACAACCCTTGACCATAACGAGGCTGTTCCCAAGTAGCGATCTTGTCCCGGGTAAATGAGTAGGTGCTCCCTGAAGCACAGAGGTGTCTACACAGTTTGGGGTCAAGTGGAGAGCCAGTCTGTGCTCCTGAGTGAGATGCTTAATGGTCCAAATATAATCCAAAAAATATGAAGAAATACACTACCTTGAGAGGAAACTCAGATATGACTTTTCCAAATTCAGGTTATGGATCAATCGGTACCAAATGCCAGATAGTTTGGTTTTATTTTCCTATGACTCCTGTTATGTCTGGTAAACAGATTCAATAAGCAAGTCACTTGGAAATGATAATGTTTAGATACAACTTTCTCTTCATACGCCCCCTCCTTCCCATCCAGTTTTTGAAATGATGCAGATACATTAACGGATTACAGGATTAAAACAAAAATAAACAATTTGTCCTTCATCAAGACAGTTCATATTGTAGATGACCTAGGTGTGGCATAATAAGGCTGCTACAGTACAGCCTGAATCCAAAACAATTCCACCAGCTCAGCCAGCCCTGCTGGCTCCTATTGAATCTGGTAGAGTTTCTACAACTTGCAAACAAGCTACTTCCCCTCAGGAAAATGGTAGACCAGGAGGACCAAGGGTGTGCAGCTGTATTCCTGCTCTGTTTAGCATTGTCCAAGGAATTGGTAATGGAAAAGGAATGAAAGGCATCAGTGTCTTCTGATAGGATTAATCCCTTGAAGATTTCTAGTCTGTAAGCAAGGTCTGGCTGGGATGTATAGAAGGTGAACAGAAATTTTTAACTGGGACAACTGAAACTTTGTGTTTTGTTTTTTGGGTTTTTTGGTGTTTGGGTTTTTTTGTTTTTGGGGATTTTTTTTAAGGTTTCATTCTGTTTGCTTGCAAAGAGGGGGAAAATAAAAAGGAAAAAAAAGCTTACCTCTGGAATTCAGAACAAGAATCATCTGTAAGTTGAAGTATGTCCTTTTTTCCCCATGCCTCAAAGTAGTTCCAGTATTTAGACCACCCTCCAGCAAATATGTTTTCCACTGTTATGAGTGAAAAAGCCATGTGATCAAAATCAGGATCTGGAAAAAAGAAGAGTAATTTAGTTAAAAAATCCAATTTTCTACATGAATTGTTTTGAGGGGAAGCTATTGCTACTGAATGTGCTAGTAAATTACATTGTCAAAAAGGGTTGTTAGCAGACACTGGGGGAGGAGGGTTACATGTATTTAGCACCTGTCCTGTAAAGTAATTTGGTACGAAGAAGCCTGATGTTTTTCCCTCCTGACCAAAGTGGCAGGGGAGAAAGGTGTCCATGGTTGCTACTCCCCACAGCAGGGATGTTGAATAAGGGACCCTGGAAGGCTCTGTCTGCCCTCTCAGCAGTTCTAAGAAATGTTAAGGGACATTCCAATGGAGAGCTGCTGTCTCATAGCCTTTTCAGGTATTAAAAATACAATTTCAAATTAACACCATTAATGCCTTCCAATGGTGAGCACTTTACATATGTTTTCAAAAGCATCTGTTCAATCATTTAAGATGGCTAATAGTCTGAAAAGTCCTTCAACCCTCTGGAGAAAATCAGATAAATATTGAAATTTGGAACTTGATGTACTTCTGTTTTTTCCACAATGTTCCATGCCTCACTACCACTAACAATCTGAATAGAAGCAATCCTCCTCTTTCCCAAGGGGTGCAGCAGTACCACCCCCACCTCATGAAGTGATGATATGAGAAAAATACACTGGCTCTTGATTGTACCAGTGTAACAATGAGAGGCTCCATCCTAGAGGTTGGAGGGGATTGACAGAGAAGGTTAGGTCATGCTATTGTTTATTCCTCTCTGGCCCTCTTGCAGAATTTGGGAGGGGATTTCTGCTCCACCCTTTACTTACTTTCCCTTAACAGTCACAAATCACTTGTGAACCTTTCTCTGTACAGTGGCTGGTTCTGGTGATATCTCTCCTGGGTTTTCTCACTTTGGATATCCCCGAGGAGCCTTTAATAAAGCATCACATCTGCAAGGCTGGCTCCAAACTCCAATACATGCTTAATGTGATTTATGCTCGTGACCAGTAAAAGCAAAAAGACACCTTAGGCATTATATTTGTTTTCCAGTAACGTATTTGAGAGTGTAACAGGTGTTAAATCAGCAGCAGTATTGCTCTCTTCCTCCAGTGAAAACACCTCTAGTTACAGGTAAAACATTAATTCAAGAAATCAAATGCAAGGGTTAGGCAGATCAAACAAACGCTGCTTCCTGGTTCCTAGTTCAGACCTTGACCTATAAGCCTCCAGGATTTGTTAAAAGGGTAGACTTTATTTTATCAGCTATGACTGGATGTTACAGTAAATAAAGTGTTGGTGAAGAGTTTTGAATAAATGTTGGACATTTCCAGGTACTGAAAGTATTTCTTTCTAAAAAAAAGTGATCTCTGACATACACCAGAAAATTTTCTAATCAAAATACAATCATTAGCAAGCAAAATACTGCTTCATTACAATATGTTATTTATTTTGTTGAAGTTTTTAAAAAAATAAATAAATAAACTCAGTACAGAAGATGACTGTCCCAATTCTACTCTCAGATATACTGGTGTAAATCTGATTATAACACTACTGCTGCTAGGGTTACTGCAAATTTGGACTGGTACAACTTGAGACTGCTGAATCGGGAGCAATTTGAAGTAAACATGCCCCTGTGGTTTCAAATATCTTTAATCACTTAGATATGCAAACTACCATCATAGCAGAACATAGAAATGATGCTTTTGAGTGGAAAAAAATAATAAAATGCCTATTACATTAAAACAATAAACACAGTGTATAAGCGAGAAGTTTAATTGGAGGGCAGGTGTATGTTCTTAGTGTTCCCCCCAATCTACAGACATACATCACTTTGTACATCAGACTTCATGTACTTCATACTTTCCTCTTGAGAAATGAGGAAGGTTTTCTATAATAGTACTCATTACTAGCTGTTTTTTAAAATAATGTTTCCAATTTGTAAGATGAAAAATATGAGGCATGATTTGTATGATGCTATTTCTATCATAAAATTTCTATTAAAAGCCTGTCTAATCAAGTTTGTTGTTTATTAGTAGCCTTGTCTTTGTAGCCATGAGTAAAGAATATCCGCAATGAGAATTTCAGGAAAAGGCAATAGCTTTTATTGGAAAAAAACCCACACATCTAGCTGGAAAAGAAAGAAGGCTTTCAAGCAACAATTTGGACCTGAAGAAGAGCATCTGTGCCTGAAAGCTTGTATACTGTTTCCATGTTTTTTATTTGTTATTATAAAAGATTACTTCTCTCCAGAAAACTTGCCTTAACTATTTACTAAACAAGTGCTTTGAATGCCTAGGAACTTGTGGTTTATGCAGAAGCTTAACAGGAAAAAACGGTAATATAATTAAACAATGAAATAATATAATAAAATAGAAGACACAAAAAAAAAAAGGTGTGTCCCCAAACCTTGGTGTCAATAATGACAGTCCACCACCACCATCACTGAAGTGATTCTGCAGTTCTTGGTTTTATAGGAGGAAGACATTTGAAACTGGCTGTAAAAGTGGATGATATGAAGATAAAGGAACTAAGTGATTAGCCTCGAGAAAACGCCTAGAAGAGCAAACTTTCTTCCCTTACTCAGGTGTCATGATCCAAACCTTGCCAGTCGGTACTTTAGAGCAACAGTAGAGCTCTTTGTCTGGCTCAGCTGAGTCATGCAATTATCTCAATAACAGCAAGTACCTAGCAACAACCTCAATAAACACCCATTTATTTGATTAATCAGCCATTTTGAAGCAGGTTTGGTAAACATTACCCTTTCACTTTTGGATTACATTATAAAAAAAAGCTTCCCACTGAAGCTGTGCCCCATGCTATGAATAACCACATGAAACTGCAGATGTCCTGCCCAGTTTGGGCAGGTGGGCTAAGCTTAACTTGATTTTTTTCTTTGCCCATGTTGAAGTACAGAATGCAAACAGAGATCAGCGTAGTATTTATCACAGGTTTTCAAGCCATAGGCTCACAATAAAACTTGATGTCCATGAGCATATTCATATTCAATAAAAGCACAAGAATTTGGTGGCTTTGAGACCACAGGAAGAAAGAAGTAGAAGCATTTATAAACATTTGCATGTGATGTTTAAGGATACCTTACAGTGGCTGGTATGCACTTCAAGTACTGAACGGCTTTGAGTACTCAGAGATTGTAAGAAGTGTTTGCAGTGGATTGGGATCTGGGAACAAATGGAAAGTTTTTGCTATCATGGAAGATATCGAGATTATTTCCCAAGTAACCCTTGATGGACTTTGGTAAAAGGGAGGCTGTGAAGACTAGTTAGAGTGTTTATCATATATATATATATATATATATATATATATATGTCATTTTATTTACGCATGCATACATGGATTGGAGGGGAACACTTAATGAGAATGATGAGGTGGCAGCTGTTTACTGCTTTTCCCAAGCTCTCCAAACAGCACTGTGCCTGCCTGTTGGGCAGGGATGAGGGAGTTGTCCCTTTCCAAGGATCAGGGAAACTTTTTCCACAGGAAAATGTCTTTATTCAGCTGAACCTCTTTTGTCTTCATCTCAGGTAAGTGTGTCGTCAGCCTATATGGTCAGAATGATTCTCCTTCAACATTTCTGGATGAAACTGTTCCATTGTTGATGAAATAAGTAAGTGTAGATCTCTACTTGCTTTGGTCCAATAAATACTTATTTACCTGTATTCTTATCCAGCATTTCTTCTCATACTGCTGTCATATGCCTATATTATTTCCAGTATTAAAATTCTTTATAGCTGCAGAGTTTGTTCCCTTTAATGATGATTTTTAATGTACAAATAACTGTGTTCACAGCCCAGAGATTTTGCCTGTCATTAAAGCAATACACACGATAAGATTTAAATCTGGCCTTGCTCAGCAGAGAATAAAGGAAGAAGAAAAAGATCTCTCTCAAAATATCACCCATCTTGTGGGTGGGGGTGAAATCTTCAGGTCTGATCTCTCAGCTTATCTCAACCACTCATCACAACTCTTCAAGTTGTTCACACATTTACCTTTACACAGCATCAACATAGTACAATACAACACATTTCTGTAAAGGCACAATAACTAAAGGTAAAAAACGCAACACTATAAAATACACACTTAGTACACATGAGATTTAAATAATTACATATTTTCCAAATATTTCTCTGGGATCATCACAGAATATTATTTTCTTCCTCCAGAATTTACAATCTGGATAATTTGGAGGTACTGTGAACTCTCCATCCTTGGGTTTTTTTCAAAACTTTCCTGGACAGACCCTAACAGCAACGTTTTTTTACCTCTGAAGCTAGTCCTGCCCTGAGAATGGGTCAGGAAAGCTATCTCCAAAGCTTGCTTATTTTTTCTATAATTCCCCAAAAATCTTATAAACTGACATTGGATGTACCACAGAAGACAACATTGATATGTACAGTGTGCTCTGTTATAACACAAAGCTCTTGGAATACTTTTACCTGCTTTATTTCCTTCCCCCCACCCACCAAAAAAAAACAAACCAAAAAACTTTTGGAGTGTGACTTGTGGCTATTACACTTGTATTCATAAGTTCAATGTAATGCATGAGGAAGGACAAACAGTAGCATTTTACCTTTCCTGGGTATGCCTACTCATTTATTTGCAATTTATATAGTGAGGTTAACTACAAGTTAGTTAACCTCACCAGAAGGACAAGTGTTATTACTTGCCCATCACAGTTTGTTCAGGTTTTTTGCCTTCTACATTTGACCCTGGGAACTACTGACCCTCACCTCTGTGCCTGGGAAGATCATGGAACAGATCTTCCTAGAAGATATGCTGAGGCACATAGAGGACAGGGAGGTGATTCGAGACAGCCAGCACGGCTTTACTTGAGGCAAGTCCTGCCTGGACAATCTAGTGGCTTTCTACAGGGAACGACTGCATCACTAGACAAGGGAACAGCTATGGAAATCATCTATCTGGATTTCTGCAAGGCCCTTGAAATGGGTCCTGCCAACATCCTTCTCTCTAAGTTGGAGAGATATGGATTTGATGGGTGGACTGTTCAATGGATAAGGAACTGGCTGGATGGTGACATCCAGAGGGTGGTGGCCAATGGCTCAAAGTCCAGATGGAAGATGGCGATGAGCAGTGTTCCTCAGGGGTCTGTGCTGGGACTAGTGTTGTTCAATATCTTTATTAACGATATTGACAGTGGGATTGAGTGCACCCTCAGCAAGTTTGCAGGTAACACTGTGCTGAGCTAGGTTAATGTGTCAGAAGCATGGAATGCAAACCAGAGGGACCTGGAGAAGCTGGAGAAGTGGGCCCAGGTGAACCTTATGAGGTTCAACAAAGTCAAGTGCAGGGTCCTGCACCTGGGTTGGGTCAACCCCCTTATCCATACAGGCTAGGAGATGATGTGCTTAAATGCAACTCTGAGGAAAAGGACTTGGGAGTAATTGTGGGTGAAAAGCTGGATGTGAGCCACCAATGTGCATCTGCAACCCAGAAGGTCAACCATGTCCTGGGCTGTATCACAAGAAGTGTGACCAGCAGATCAAGAGAGGTGATTCTGTCCCTCTACTCTGCTCTGGTGAGACCTCACCTGCAATAATACTGTGTCCAGCTCTGGAGCCCTCAGCACAAGAAGGACATGGACCTGTTGGAGCACATCCAGAGGAAGGCCACAAAAATGATCCAAGGGCTGAAGCACCTCTCTTACAAGGACACAATGATAGAGTTGGGTTTGTTCAATCTGGAGAAGAGAAGGCTCTAGGTGTACCTTATAGATGCCCTCCTATACCTGAAGGTGCCTATAAGAAAGCTGGGGAAGAAGTGTTCACAAGGGCATGTAGCAATAGGATGGGAAGTAATGGTTTTAAACTGGAAAATGGGAGATTTAGGTTGGATACTAGGAATACTTCTCCAGTAGGAGGGTGGTAGATCACTGGCACAGGTTACCCAGAGAGGTGGAAGCCCCATCCCTGGAGATATTAAAATATTCAAGATCAGGTTTGATGGAGCTCTGGGCAACCTGATCTAGTGAAGATGTCCTTGCTTACTGCAGAGGGGTTGGACTAGATGCCCTTGGAAGATCCCTTCCAACCTAACATATCTTCTATGATTCTATGGTTTGGTCATGCATGATGTCTGGCAAGTTATGAATAGCACCAATTTCCCAGCCTCTTCCACACTGTCAAGTTAAGGTTCTTCACCTCTTTATCCACGGTGTTCTATTACTGTACATCACTGAGAAGAGCCTGGATCCATCCTCCTGACACTCATTTATAAACATTAATGAGATCATCCCTCAGTCTCCTCTTCTCCAAGCTAAAGAGACCCAGCTCCCTCATCCTGTCCTCACAAAGATGTTCCACTCCCTTAATCATCCTGGTGGCTCTGCGCTGGACTCTTTCAATTAGTTCCCTATTCTTCTTGAACCGAGTGGCTAAGAACTGGATTCAATAGTCCAGATGCGGTCCAGATGCATTTCTGGTGTCCCCTTACTCTGAAGAGTGAAAACCTTCCCCTGGGCAGGATGTTTCTGTGAATGACATACCACTGTCTAAATACCACCTGAATACCTGAATACCTGACATACCACTACACACAGCACCACAGCAAATGCAGGAAAATAAATGTATGCAGACCAGTTCTGGTTGAGCCAAAAGCACAAAGCAGTAGTGACCATGGTGCTGGAATCTACTTGTTTCTTTTATGACACCCTACAGAGGATATTTGTAAGCAGGCAGTCATAGAGACATAGGGAAATAAAAAGAGGGGGATGGGTATGTGATCTCTTTACCTAAAAGCAACCAAAGGGGTTTATTATAGGAAATTTAAAAACTGAAGACAGTAATAAGTCAGATGTAGCCAGAATTCTCTTAATGACAACTGAAAATATTTTCTTTTCTTGACCACACATCTCACTAGAGGAATCAAGCACATTTTAACAGCTCCCTCGTTCAATACACAGAAGTTATGCAAGTCAGGACAGATTTGAAGCCTTGTACAGCTTTGAGAAGTAACACTCCGAAGTTATACTTTCATTACATGATTTCTTCATGGAAAAAAATACCCTACCCCACACTGAAATGGAAGTTCTGCTTTTGTTCTATGTAAATAAATTACAGTAGAATCCAGATTAAGTCAAACTCTAAATTAAAATCTCCCAGGGAGCTTGTAAATAAAACATCAAAATTGCAGGGTCAATAGTTTCTAAATCATAAGAACTAGCCACAGCTTGTTACGTTCCTGACAAAGTTCGGCCAATCTTTCATGGAAAAAATATAGTAAATTTCCCTTCTGGGGGTTATATTTACCCAACCTTTTCAGACTGCATTATTGCCCACTGTAATGTATTTAACTTCCATTCATGAGTCACTCTGACACTATACTGCTTTTCAGCTATGCAAACAATACAAAACCAGAGATCCTAGCCACAAATAAGGAAGGAATTTTGAACATAATGTTTTTTATCTATCAATCAAATGTATTGACACATGACTATATTGATCTCAGTCACATTTCTACTGAAGTTAAAAGGAGTATGGGCGGGCCAATATTTGATGATCGTTTCACTGAAGACCAAGTCCTAAACAACACAGAACACAAATGATCCTACCAGTTAGTGGCAACTACACATCTGCAGCACCATTAATAATTTGCCATCATAAAATGTGTATATTAATATATTAAAACATACTTTAAAGATGGACATGATATATATAGTAAAAGGGAAGGTAATATGTATGTTATTAAAAATATTTCACCGTATTTAAAGTTAGAAATAAAACTGTCGTGTACTGCTCATTTATGTTACAGGCTCAGTATTATATTAAATATTTTGTTAAAGTTGCAACAACAAAGAAGTGCAACACATTCAACTGAGAATTAAACTGAGGCACATTTATTCAGTTGGAATGTGGGTTTGGGATCAACAAACTCCCATTGCTGAGTTCCTACCCCATTAGGTTGGCAGTATTTTTGAAATATTTAGTACAGATACACATTCCTGAGGTGTGAGATTTCCTGAGACAATCAAATCTATCAAGTAGTAGATGTGGTCTGGATTAGGAACCTGATCTCCTGTATGTTCTGAGAGGTGGTGTCTGTCCCCTATGCTCCTGTAAGAAATCCAAGACTTTTTACTAAGGAGTCAGTAGGCACATGTAGCATGTGGCTCTTTCCATGCCTGGACTCAGCATCTCAGCACAGCTCTTCTTGGTGAATGATTCTTGGGAAAAATATCTGCTTGATTTCTGCAAAACTTCACCAAATAAATCTGGCTTCACAGAACAGTCAAGGATAGCTCCAGGAGAAGGATTTGGCTGCTAATGTCTTGTCTTTGTCACTAATGAACTCATAAACCATGAAAAACACCATTTTGACAAAGGAGCAGTTATAGGAATAAAACATGAAAAGTGGGCCCAAGTGCTGTGTTGTAGGAGCATCTATACCTGTTTTTGCACCAGGATAACTGTCTCAAGGTTCCTTTCCTAGATGGGTCCCTGCATGCAGCATGCTCTGTTTCTCCTTGAGTTCCAGGTAAATGAGATACTTATTACTTCCTCTCCTGAACTGCTGGGAACCTGATTATACATTGCCAGTGTTTGCTCTTTCATTTCAGAACTTGGCTGCACTTCAGAAAGAGATGCTGTTTCTTAATGGTCAAAGTGATTTCTGCTGCCAATCTATATGCATAGCTAGAAACAATGCAGCAGGGAGGTACTGATTTCTTGACCTGAAAAAAGGTGAGCTTTGAAGTCCTATCCCAATTCTGCCTCCACACATACCATAAAATATGGTATCCTATATATTCTGTGACATGATACATAAAATAATGTCTGTACATTGACAGAATGCCATTATGTACCTAGCACCCTTCGCTCTCCGAGGTCTTAAAAAATACCCTGTGTAAACCTGTGCTAACTGAAAATCATTGACCAAGTCCATTATCCCACTATCCCAGACAAACAGTAGGATAGTAATAAATAAATAATGGATTGTTATTTGCTGTTTTGACACCAGGTGTCACTTCCAAGAGGTGTTCACCCTCGGCTGTACCCTCTGCTCTGCCTTCAAGTGTCAAGGCAAGGAGCTCTCCTGGGAGCTGTGAGGCTGCAGGAACTTCTGGGCTGGCAGTGATGGCACTGTGTTCCCAAGATAATAGCTCATAGGTTGTGAAGTTTTAGGTGTAAGGGTTTTGTGTGATTCACTCTTGGGTATTACCATACTCTTGGTGAAAATCACCAGTGACTGCAAAAGGAGCAGACTTAAGGATGGAGAGTTGCACACTGCAAAACCTCATGATTACACTGGTTATGGATCATCTCCAAAAGCTTTTTAAGGAAGCACTTGTGCTGCCTGGGGCCCAAGTACTCATCTGTCTTCTCAGGCAGGTTTTGCAGGTTCCTGGGAACAAACTTCTGCCAGTGCTGGATGATTGTTCACAGCACTCTGGAAACACTTTGTGCAGTATTTGTGCAACCTGGCCTGGCTGCAGCACAAGCACCCCAGGGGTCTGAACCCCACCTGGATTAGACAAAGTTCTATGATTTGGCCCAGTAAATAGTGCAAGACATGGCACACAAGGTGATCTCAAATCTCCAATCTCCCTCCCTTCTACTGTAAGGTGGTTTGGAACCCCAGCCTGGACTTTTTCATGAACACACTTCTGTGTATTGATACCCCAGGTCCCACCAGCTCACATGCATCAACCTACAGGAGTCACTGCCGGCCCTGTTCCTCACTGTATGGACCATGGAACCCCCTTGGGGAACCAGCTTCCTCCCTCCTGCCCTGGGGCACCACTCCATCCTCATGGTTGTGGTCCTAGCAGAAGAAAAAGGGGGAGCAGTAATCCCAGGAAACTATTCCTCACCCAGGGGCAAGATTCAAGGTCTTCCCTTATCCAGCAGTGCAGTAACCCCATCACAGAAAACTACCAAAGTTGTTTAGGCATGATTAGCTCTTAGTAAAGCCATGTTGGCCTCCTTATTTTTCTTGTGTCTTAGCATAGTTTCCAGGACAATCTAATCCATGATCTTTCCAGGCACAGGGGTGAGAGCTGGTTGAAGGGAAGAAGACAGTGAGTTGTGATCAATGGGACAGAGTCTGGCTGGAGGCCTGTAACTAGTGGAGTCCCACAAGGGTAGGTACTGGGACCAGTACTGTTCAATGTATTCACTGATGACCTGGATGAGGGAATAGAGTGCACAGTCAGCAGGTTTGCTGATAATACCAAGCTGGGAGGGGTGGCTGACACCCCAAAAAGTTGTGTTGCCACTGCACAAGATTTGGACAGGTTGGAGAGCTGGGCAGGGAGAAATTGAACGAGATTTAACAAGGGCAATTGTAGGGTATTGCATTTGGGGAGGAACAAGCCCAGGGACCAGTATAGGTTGGGGACTGGCCTGCTGGAGAGTACTGCCTGTGAGAGGGACCTGGGGGTCCTGATGGACAGCAAGATGACCATGAGCCAGCAATGTGCCCTTGTGGCCAAGAAGGCCAATGACATCTTAGGGTGTATTACAGGGGGGGTGGCTAGTAGGTCAAGATTGGTCATTCTGCCCCTCTACTTTGTCCTGGTGAGATCTCATCTGGAATAGAGCATCCAGTTCTGGGCCGCTGAGTTCCAGAAGGACATACAATTACTTGAAAGAGTACAGTGAGGACTACCAGGATGATTAACGGAGTTTCAGAACACCTTCTATGAGGAAAGGCTGAGGGAGCTGGGTCTCTTTAGCTTGAGAAAGACGAGACTGAGAGGTGATCTCATTAATGTTTATATATATATATATGTCAAGGATGAGCATCAGGAGGACAGAGCAAGGCTCTTCTCAGTGTGATGATGATACAGAGCTAGCGATTGGCTGATTTGAGGACCTGAGTGCCTGCATC